>CALSCE010010661.1:4517247-4564032 GCA_943593645.1 Bovichtus variegatus
CCCCCCCCCCCCCCCTCTCTCTCTCTCTCTCAGGTTCCCAGCTCGGCTCATGAGATCCTGTATGTAAAAGAAGAAGAGTATCTGTAGCTTGTAGTAATTGACACCAGATGAATGCAGCAGATCAGAGAATCCACTTCCTCAACCCTCTTGAATCAGACTGTCGTGCAATATATAGGAAGCATTGAAACACCTGAGAGAGCCCCTGACTTTGTGATGTTACGTAACAGGCGACACTGCCCCCTGCTGGGCTGTACTGACACTGAGCCCCACATGGAAGCACACACATGCACAATGGAGGAGCTGGCTCTTTCTTTATACCGAGTTTTGTTTCTTGATACTTTTAGTACGTGACACTTCTGCATTGTACGTTGCAGTGGATACCTGGAGAAGAAAACTATTTTGTAGCTTCTATGTCTAGTAATGTAGACAGAAAATACATGGAAGACCTATTTTATGGCATATATGCATTTCATGTTTGGTTTGTGTAGGGATGCACGATATGGATATTTTTCAGCCGAAACCAATAATTGCTTGCTTCTCATGACCGATATCGATAAGATAACGGATAATTACACATTTTTTCATAACCTGTAGTTTATGTGCACACTATGAAGGTAAGAAAGGCTGAGATGCTTTCCCTCATGTATGCAGGTGTATAGATACTACGCTTGTTAGGACAATAAAAGCAATTTGGCTTTCATTTCATTATCAGAATAATACATAATATTGTTAATTTTCCATTATGGGCTAATAATTTATCGGCCCAATATATATTGCGCATCCCTAGTTTTGTGTGTTCAGCTTGCTAACGAGCTAGCATTTGTAGATAGTGTGACTTCCACAGAGGATTTTAATTGAGTTTGATGACATGACTGCAATATTTGTATATTATTTAATATCATCTTGCAAAAAACTAAAAAGTGAGTTATGTTTGGTTGAACTGTACTGTAACAAAATTTGCACTAAAGCAATTAACACTGAGTGGGAGTTGATTTTACCGTCAATCATTTCTAGTGTAATGTATCGCAGTAATTACACCAAGAACGCTTCTACGTGGAACAGTGCACATTTGTGGGTATGATCGTAGGTTTCATTTATGTATTGCATACATGAAAAGAAACTGCATTAAATGACAATATGTTGTCCGTGTAAGGGGAGACAGTAGGCCTACAGGGGAATAGGGTAAAGTACAGTTTTCTGAAATGTTATGTTTAAATATGCAGATGAGGCGTTATCTTATGCGCTAATGTGCGTACATTTCCAGAACAGAAATGTGAATGTTGGATAAAGCCAGGTTCATTATTCTTGTTTCATGTTGTTGACATATTAGAGTCAAAGGTTTTTCCCGAGGGGACTTTGGATATCTCTTTGTCATCACTCCATAAAACAGAAAATACTGTCAACAGCTATATAATATATCATTTTTCCATGTTTTTAGGAATATAATGTTCACCCCCTCTATATAAACCTCCAGAATATAGATAGGAATGAAACTGGAAAGGTTGGTGTATGTAAGTGCTGCTGAAGTGGATTTCAGTATGAGAAAAAAAAAAAGCCAAACACTTTGCAACCTACTTCAGGGGAATAGGGTACAAATATTAACAAATAGATATCACTTTGAAACTTCACCAGTTGATTACTTATGTTAAGACTATTATTTTTTGTATTACAAGTTTTCTAAAATTGTTTGAATATGCAAGTTAGTCATCGTCTAATGCTAACTGTTGGTGAATTTAGGAGAAATCTAACAACACAAATAGACAAAGTTGGGAAAATAAACAGCTAAAAGTGTAGTTTGGATGTTTTTTTTTTCTCCGCTAGTCTGAAGGAAGACACATTATACCACATTAACCAGTGCACAATAAAACCATGTGTCTGTAGTGTCTCCCCTTCAGGAATTAGCAGACTGCTATTGTAGGCAAAGCAATGTTTGACTGAACAATTGTACACATTTTATTCCTGCAGCAATACGAGTTCTCTTCTTTTCACTGCTTCATCTGTGCAACACGTGCTGTGCTGTAATACTCATCAGTTAACACCTCACTCAGGTTATGATGTTACAGACTGGCTTTTGTGACTTCAGAGATAATCTACTGACTTGTCTATTTTTGGCTCCGGCTGTTGTGTGTCAGGTCGTCGTCGTCGTGTGGAGAATTCCTCTTCTAACAGATTTTATTTCAACATGATCAACCTCTGATTTGTCCCTCACCCAATCATGTCATGTAATATTGAGGATGTGAGTAATCATATTCGGTGGAATAAATGGG
Organism: Bovichtus variegatus; assembly: GCA_943593645.1. Classification (NCBI taxonomy): domain Eukaryota; kingdom Metazoa; phylum Chordata; class Actinopteri; order Perciformes; family Bovichtidae; genus Bovichtus; species Bovichtus variegatus. The sequence continues at coordinate 4,519,515 of CALSCE010010661.1, forward strand.
ATCTGTAGTTTGCGTTGCCCTTATTTGCCACTAGATGGCAGTGATTACACACATGACTCCACACAGCAGCTTGTGAGGCCTTCGCCTACATTACACTGTCTGAGGCTCTCAGACTGAAGTAGTACATTATAACAAGTGCATGTATGTACGTAACAGAAATTACTTTTTCTTAAGCTTGATTTAAAAATCAAAACATGCAACTAATGCCTGGAGAATATTCAACATCCCAGGCTAATTGTGCATGCGTTAGCTTGGGGTGTATAATTTGCTTTTGGCATGTATCGTGATCTGGTCCGAGAACTGGATTTCTATTGAGGTGGTGGATAGTTTTGCGCAGTAAAAAGCAGCCCTCGCAGTCATTGTGTGTTTAATGACTTCTGATCAAGACATACGTGTGTTTGGAGTTTCAGTGTGTGACTAGGTGACAGCTGATAGAGGAGCAGAAGTACAGCTTTGGATGGGAAACGCAATCATTGTATTTCAGAGGAGAAAAATTCAGATGCCCAGTTTCTTTTCTTTCTTTTTTTTTTTTAAATAAGCTGTCAATACATTATTTAATATGCATATTAAATAATGTATTGACACAGTTTCTTATAAGGAAAGATAGCTAATTGCCTACGTAAACTGAGTATTTGCACTAACATAAGACATGCGGCTTGTTTTATTATATCTATGTGGCATATTTTGATCGTAAACAACAGGAGTCCCATACACGCTCACGTTTAAAGTACCATTGGCCCAAGCAAAAACTCGCCCAAGCTACACATCACGGCTCCACCATTGTCCCGTCCAACCTGCACAAACATCAGCCGAACAGCACCCAATGCATGTCATATAATCCTTTAAGCCCATAGTGACGCATACATCTACAAAACAGAAAATTGCATTCCGCTCCCTGTTAACCAATGTCCATCTCATATAATATACATCATATATCTCACATAATGCACACTCGCATGATAACAGATGAAAGTGAGCGTTTTGCCGAATAAGTTCAAATACTTTCATTTCTCACTACCTGCGAGACCTAACTTTGCGTGTCTCGATTAGCAATATTTGCTGGTACCTACCATTTCCTACTGGAATCTTATTTGGCATGTTAACTAGCTGGACAGCTAACTAGCTAGAGCCGAAGGATGTCTATTGAATGAGGGTCGTGCGAAAAGATATTTAGGACACAACAACAGGAAATGAACCTCTCTAAGCAAGCACTTTTACTGCCTTCCTGCAAGTTTCTCAATTTCGGTCCCACCAGAGACGTCAAGCACATCTATGATGGAGTTTTCAGCACCAGAACGAACAGACTGCACTGAGTCTGCGATATTTGTGACCAAATCAGTGGCTGTTCGCAGGGGAGCTCGTCTCGCTGGCGGCCAAAGCACCGTTGTCAGCTCAGATGTGATACACAGTGCGTTGCTTCCTCATTGAAGGACCACAAATGCCACACTCACTATAGTATTACTGTCACCGATCTGTTGACCTTATAAACAAGCAGGCACGTGCAGAGGAACGAGCCCCTCGATGTCCAAAGTGCCCTTTTGTCAAGGCGTACTTTATGTTGTTGGAAGGCTTTTCCTTTATCAGAAGATAGTAGTGATAGTGATAGTCCAGCTATAAATAAACCGACCTGGCTGCTGGAGGCAGTTTACGACAGAGTTCCAGTTTTGTGTGATGGTTTGGGAAGATCCAGGTAATTTAATAACAGGCAGTGGACCTTTTTATGGGCTTCACACGCCACTGAGCTAAGTACTGAACTTCAGACAGAAACAGCACAAGCTTTTGGTTCGAACGGTGACGTAAACACTTCCTGCCGTGTGCATTGCAGTGTATTTAAATAGAGATGTAATCGCTTACAGGAAAAAGCAACACACTTGATGACACAGAGTCTGCGAACCACAAATCTTTCAACCGATCGAAACGATTCGAATCAGTCAAGTGATACAATGGAGAAAATGGACACTTTTTCCAAACTTCTAAACTAATTGGCGAAGCAGCAGAGACACAGAAGGGGAACGTTAGTCACTCTCACGTAACCATTCAGGTTTAATGAAAATTAATGGTATAAATTCCATGGTAAATGGACACTGGCTTCCATACAAGGTGCCACCTGCTCATCAGGAGTGATACACATTCACACACACATTCACACACTGTTGGCTGTGCCGTCAGGAGCAATTTGGGGTTCAGTCTCTAACCCGAGGACACTTCCACATGTGATCTAATCCAATGATGGAGCCACCAACCTTCCGATTGGTGGACGACCGCTCCACCGTTTGAAGCCCCATTTAAATCATATGGAAGAGAGAGACAAAATATAATTTCAATAATGTGGCCGATAATCATATACGTACTTGTCCCTGCTGTCACAGAAAAAGGACATTGTGGAAATCAGGTTACCTGCTCAAAGTATCACCAATGAGGTCGACTCCTACAAATAAAGTTGTATCATTCAAAGTGGATGCTACATCAACGGCCAACCAGTTAATATTGTTACGGGGTTATTGGCAGAATGCTTTGTGTCAACAACAGGCTTTTTTTTTGTGTTTCTTGGAGATTTCGGCTTCTACACGCTGCACTCTCATGCTGTGTGTGTGTGTGAGTGAGTATTGGAGGATGTGTGCTTGGTAGTGGCAATGGATGGTCAAAGTGCATGGTACCTTTACGTTACAAAAAATACTGTGCCAGTCTGATGTAATTATGAGAATAACATCTATTTATTTACAATTAATGCATAACCCATCACAGATGTTATGCTGCAGGATGCCCATAACTTCAATGACCCATTTTCTCACAAGTATGGTAGTGCCACCTGCCCACATCCTGCCCACACGGAACAACTGAGCAGCACACATGCAATGCAAACAAGTCTCATATGTGCCTATATGTCATAGCTGGAAGAAGTAATCCGATTCTTTACTCATGTAAAAGTAGTAATACTAGTCTGTAAAAATACTACATTCCAAAAGCCCTTCACTCACTGACTGTATGTACAAGTATCTTCATTCTGCATAGATATCGTCCCCATGGGAGCATTATAAATACTGACACATTTTGAGAAATATGCTCGCTAAGTATTAAACTACAGCCAACCTCCCGCTAGCTTAGCTTAGCGAATAAGACTGGAAACTTAAAAGCCTCTAAAGGTCACCAATTAACACGTTTTATCACGTTGATGCAAGCAGTGAAGACTCCTGAAAGTTACTTTCAGTTAAGAAATACAGATCAAATGTATTTTGTGCAATACACCCCATTACTATTTAATACTGTGCAATACCTCATGTGCAATACGTATGTGCAATACATCCTTTTATGTATTATTGTTATTACTGGCTGCTAGAGTATTACTCTCACATGTTCACTTACTGTATTATGTTAACCTGCTACTTACTTACCACGGTTGTTGTTTTTTATTCTATTTGTACTTATTTTATATTACCCTTTTAACTGCACTGTTCCTTTGCTGTTGTAGCGCTGTAAATTTCCCCGCTGTGGGACGAATAAAGGTTTTCTGATTCTGATTTATATAGCCCAATATCCCAAATTACACATTTGTCTCAGGGGGCTTTACAGACTGTACAGGATACGACCCCCTCTGTCCTTAGACCCTCGCACCGCACAGAGAAAAACTCCCTAAAAGAAACCCCACAATTAAAGAGGGAAACATGGAAGAAACCTCAGGGAGAGACTGAGGAGGATCCCTCTCCCAGGACGGACCAGAGCAACAGGCGCAGCCACGATTCGTGATCCAGATGTAACCTTTAATTTAATCTAAAAACAGGCCACAACATGTTTTTATGCATCGACTTTATTTACATCTTGAACAAATGAGATATAAAATGTTATTCAGAGGGTTAGAGGTAGGTGCAGGTAGGTGGATCACCTTCAGACAGAGCCTGGCTAGCTGCTACACTCTGGTTCAGTCTTTATGCTAAGCTAGGCATTCCCCAAAATGCCGAACTATTCTCTTAATTTCACGTACAACATTTGTCTGAAACGTGGTGAAATAGAAGTCGTTCTAAATCAATTTTACTTTTTCTCTTTTTATTTTGTAAAGCATGTTTGAGTAAATTGAGAAGCTCCATACAAAAAATGGTTCTCTATTATTATTATTATTATTATTATTATTAGTTATAAAGTAACATACAATGGAAATACCTAAATTAAGCACAGGTATTTAAAAAAAACATTACTTAAGTACAGAACTTTATTAAATGTAATAGTATAAAAGAACATTTCTTATACAGTAGATATCAGTCTGACAAACATTCATTCTGGGGTGCAAAAAACATGGAAGACACACAAACATGCCCCAAGATAAATAAAGTGCGATCACGAGGATGCACACACCCATGCCCAGCAGCAGCTTACATTGTCCTATTGTCCTCCACCCTCTTAGCCTCCAGTTACTGACATTCTTAAAGCATCGTACTGATGCTTTTCTCCGGTTGCGTCTTGTCTTTCCTTCGTTTACAGGCAACCATTTTTGCAAAATACTACGGCCAATCAGCGTGACTTCAAACTTGCTCGAGTTACACACTTTATGAATGAGGCTGCATGTAGCACTGTGCTACTCTACAAAACCAAATGACAAAAAGGAAAGCAGGCATTGTAATGGATCACTCAAGCAAGTCCTGTGTAGTGATTTCTTCCTGTAACCTAATTAATTATTAATTAACTATTAATACGGTAGCACTGAAAAGTATAGCGGCTGGGCTAATACTTGAAAAAAGCACAGGTATGGTCCTTTAAGATAAGGCCGGCCCTCTCTGGTCTGCAATACACTATTTTTATCTCCATTCTCCAATTTTCCATCTCTCCATGATGTGAGGATGTCTGTTTTGTTTAATGGGTGACCCAGTGGGAGGTTACTCTTCACCCACCCATACACACACACTCAATCTAATACATATATGAGGACAAGGCAGTTAACCGGTAAGACTGTTTGTTATTCTCTAAAGTCCCACAGCTTCTCGATGATGCAGAGTTTTTGTCTGAATAAGTAACTTTTTTAATCATCACACTGGTCCTTCCATGTTTTACATGAGTATCTTTCTACCTGGAACATTGGCAGTGTGTTGTACTTCTGGTGCAGCCATTTGGAAGGTCACAGCTCACTCATTACAGGAGCCTGTGGTCACGAGTCAGGACATCCACTTTTCATCTGCACTCCGTGATCTCAAATTGTAATACAGAAACAAAAGAAATACAGAAATTGGAAAGAAATGTATACTGAAGTTATGTTGGGCACGGTGGTGCAGTGGTTAGCCTCTCGCCCTATGTCAACTGTGGGAAGGATCCAAAAAATGTTTCCCCACTTTTGTTTAAATTGCAAGATAGAGCCTTTACGAATGTCTGCGCTTTCCGAGTGTCTCGATAGTTTTTAAAATCATCATTCTGGTCTTTTTTTTTTTTTTAACCTCTTGGTTTTGACAAAGCAGTAGCCTACCATATCTCTGGGATTGAAATGTAATCAAAGCAAAAATGTCAAATGTTAATATTCTGATTAAGAGATAGACAAACTAAATAAAGACTTAAGTCCCAAGCGAAAACTTCCACCAACCCAACGCTGAAAACTGAATAGGGCACATCTCAAACACAATGCTAAACGGCAAAGCACCCAAAACAACATTGACCAACCCACAGCCATCGCGATCTACAGGATAACACCACAATTGTAGCACTGCTGGTGGCTGCCTCACAGTAATCATGCTAGCAGGGTAGCCCACTCGTGTTAGTGCTAGCGTCACAACCTCCTTCAGGCACATTACTCTTGGCTTGGAGATCATCACAACCCCTTTAAAAGATTCCCGTAATTTATAGTTTTACAGTTTTCTCTCCTTCTTCCAAATAAGTGTGGATAACTTTGTTTTGGGTACGTCTGAATGCTCCTGTTCCTTGCTCCCTCTGACTTCCTCTTTGAGTGATATCACTTTGTCTCCAGATGTCAGTCAGTAACTCGTTGAGTACAGTGTTATTATTGCCGGTAGAAATGATGATCAAATCAACTCATTCAATGGAATGAGGGGATTCGATGATGTGAGAGGCAGCACTTTCACTGGGGGAAGTAATGACTCCGGACAATGAGAAGAAGTGAACACTCAAACTGAGGCTCGTCGCTGTTTTCTGCTTCTCCTCTGTGTGTGGAGGAGGGAGGTTGGAGGCGATGGGAGAGAGAGTGGGGGAGTGTGTTCGGTGGACAGCCATTCATCCTGAGCTGAGGGAAGGTTTCCAAATCTCCCCCTGACATTCTTCTGGGCTCAAAGAAGCCCCAGGACAGAAGTGGCCCAAAACTGGCACAGACCGCCTCGCCGTTGCCAGGGACAGCCACTCTGGCGAGGTGTTGCTGGGGCCCAGCGCTGTTTTGTCTTCCGTTCTCACCTCACTTCCTGGTTTGGAAAAGGAGGCTGGAGGATCATTAACCACGAGAAGGAACCCATACTATGCTGTATGTCCACACGTAACCAGACCTCAGGACATACTCACACATCTTCATTCAGTTAGTTATTTCTGTCTTCACTGGCACCCCCCCCCCTCTAAAGCAAACATCCGTGTTGAAGCCAGAAAGAATTCCTAACCTACAAGAAAGATTATTCATATCTCCTGTAGTTACACAGGCCTGTTGCCACAAATGAGAAGGGTCACACACTGTCCCATGTCCTCGCTGTGACTTTACAGTTTACAGTGTAACTTTTGGATTAAAGGTGTTGCATCATAGCTTTCCACTGGATGAATTCTGCTTTATCGGCCATTCGACACAAAAGGAAGAGCTTACACTCCTCATTCTGTCTTTTAACTTCCTGTCCACACAGGAAGTGGGAATGTGTCAGGTTGTTTTTAGGGGGACATGAATGTGCTCGCCTTACATTTTTATTAAATACTAAAGACGAGACAATGACTTTCCTTACGCCGGCAGTCTTACATACACTGACTGCTATTCACAAAGGGTCGCAAATTAGATCAGTTCTCTACAATACAGTATACATTATAGGGCGAAAAGTTGTGTTTTAATTCATGACGATAGAAGAATTTAAACAATGTTAATAATTTAATCACCTGTGTCATCGTACTAATGTTTGCATCGGAGCAATTGAAATGTTTTAACATAGAAATATCAAGCTGCTGCTATGACAATGAAGTAAGCTAGTTGAGCTAATGCTAGGTGTAAGGTAGTTACATTTTTAATCTGATATCTGCGTTGCATGGGGTGTTATTCGCCATATGTTTCTAATGTCATCTTTCATCTTGGAAATGTCAGTGTTTCAAATATCTTCATAGCTGCAATACTTTAAAATCTAAATTGCGAATAAGCACCATTACAATTCATCCGATGGATGTGCTCTTTAGCGACCCTTCAGCCCTTTCATTCGGCACAGGTCAGTAGGCGGTTGTCCTGGTGATGTCCTGGGAAATGTCTGAAAAAACAGTAAACTGCCCGTTTTTCATGCTTTGCAATGGAAACAGCCATTTGCCAGGGATTCTTTAGCAGATTTGGAAACAATTGAAATGCCATACACCAAGCCAGACTCACAACAAAATGTGAAAGGCATGAATCAATGTGAACACACAAGCGCGCAAATTGTGTTTTGGTACGCGACTGAAAACCCTTTTTATTTTTTTTTATTGTGAACCATATTTTTTAGGACGCATCTCTTAGACTCACCAGTATCCAATCTTAGTTTCTACAGATACACAAAAGAAATGCTTTCAAAATGCTACTGATGAATGTAATAGGACTCATTAAAGACATCTCGTCTATTGAATAGTGTATCGTGTGTACTGAATCCTCTGAAGGACAACACGTGAGTTTCCGTTGTCCCCGCCTGCATTCGTGCAGGAGTGAGGTCAACGTGCAGCACCAAGCCCTTGTAGCATCTGAAGACACGTCTACTGGAGAAATCACATACAAATATACTGGAAAATGCATCAACTCCTTGAAGATCATTAAGTTAATTACAGTGAGAGAGAAAAAAATTTAAGTTTTGCAAATAAGTTCTGGGAGATTTCATACTCATGCGGCCCCAAGTAGCAGCAAGAGAAAACAGTTTAAGGATGTGTAAATGATCAAATGAAGGACGGATTAATTCTTTGGAGCTGCATAGTTTGGATAAAGTATCAGTGTTGGAACATTAGCAACGTTAGCATTCATTTGACCATCACATTTCATGTGCTTCTTGACACCCAAAACTCCAATATTCACAAATGTTTTTAGGTCTTTTTTAGTTTCCATTTACTCATTGAGTTTGACACGTCACGTGTTTGTTCACTCTGCTCCTGCTGTTTGAAAGGAAACAGAAAAGACGTGTAACTGCAGTTAGACTTTGAATCATGGCCAGTCAATGTATGTTGTAACGTTTTTGGTTAAATAATACATGTTCGCCGATATGCTGCTGCCAAAAAGATATCCTGTCCGCTCAATAAATGACAGAGTTGTTCAGCTCAGATGTGTCTGAGACTTCTTATTTATATTTGCTCAACGATCGTGTGTGCGCATGTGCGTGTGAGAGAGAATTCATGTATTTCCCCAAAAACAGATTCATTGAGTGGAAGATTACCGTAGCTTTATTTATCATCGTTAAAATTCTTAAATCCTTTCTAGTTTTTGAACAACCTGATTTTCACCTGGATGTTGTGTTATTCTATTTTTAAACTATGAAAAATAGGATTTCTACTGACTTGACTTGACTGCACATTTTGTGCTGGGTCATATATGTTTTGCCACGTTATCTCATTCGGCGATAGATAGTGACTCAACAGACATTTAAAGGTTGAGTTTGACATTTTGGGAAATACACTAATTCACCTTCTTGCTGAGAGTGAGATGAGAAGATTGATACCTCTCTCTGTATGTTTATACTCTGAGTATGAAGCTACCGCCAGCAGGTGGCTAACTTAGCTTAGCATAAACACTGGAACCCAGGGAAAACAGCGAGGCTGGCGCTGTCCAAAGCTAAACAAAATGTGTCTACCTAAAACATGTTAACATCTAGATTGTTTGATCCGTGCAAAACCGACGTTTTCAAACATCAATGTGGAGCACATTTACTCAAGTACTGTACTTAAGTACAATTTTGAGGTACTTGTACTTTACTTCACTTTCCTTTGTATGCTTCCTTATACTTGTACTCCATTACATTTGAGAGGCAAATATTTTACTTTTTACTACGCTAAATTTATTGTAAATCTTCGCTCATTATTACTTTGCAGATTCAGATTCTTAATACATAATATAATCAACAGCTAAATATAGATCAAGCTGTGTAAAGTAGTTGAAATGAGCCCCGCTTTATCAGCTTCAACATTACATTAGAGTGTGTAATTCTGCAATGGGTCATGATTCTTCATGAGTAGGCTTTCTTATTTTTTGGTATTTGGATGCCAACACTTCTTTACTCAAGTAAAATGTTTGATTGATCAATTTCACTCGTAACAGAGTATTTTGTTTACCCTGTGGTGTTGCTGCTTTCACTTCATTAAACAATCTGAGTACTGGGCACATAAGCAACTGTAAAACGGTGTTAGGTTGTTTTTACACTTCAGTTTGTCTACCGATCAAACACACAAGCTAGCTGGCTGCTTGTGATACTTTCATATTTACCATAAAGACGTGAGAGCGGTGTCAAGCTGAGCATCTAACTCTCTGAAAGAGAAATAAGCGCAGTTCCCAAAATGTTGAACTGTTCCTTTACATTTCTTGAGAAACAATGTATTCCCTGTTTATTGCACAGAACGGTCACTTACAGAAAAGACACATGCTCATTCCCTGCATTAGCAACACCATACACCCATCAATGCCTTTATATCGTCGAGTAAAACAGCATCACATCTTCCTCCAACCTTTAGCTCTCACTCCTCTCGTGCAATGTATGTGCGAATCGGAGGAATATGCAAAATTATTAAAAAAAACCTGATTGCAGTGTGAGTTATTTGGTCACAACTTCCCCATCCCCTGCGAGTTTTTGGCTAAAAATCAACGAACTCATCCACCCAGAGACCACAGTGGGACTGACTCTCGTCCCCCTGGCATCACTGGATGTTGGCGCTGTGGGCAGACTGGTTCAGTTCCCCACTTTGGAGATGTGGACGGATTGTGTAGTCTCTGCTCTCCGTATAGCAACAGGACAACAAAGCTGCAGGTCCTCTGGGGACATTGTTAGAGCTGAAGCTAGAGGAGATTGAGGCAGGGTGCAATTTATCTGTTAGATAATACACACACACGCGCGCACACACACACATGCACACATACACATATACTCTACAATTCCTTGATGAAAAATGCTTCGATATTTCTTTATTATATTATAGATATAATGTAATATTATGCAAATATTACAGCTAATCAAGGACCACAGTGATATAGAAATGTTGTTATTGTACCACAGGAGATGTAAAGTAAGCTGATAAAGAGAGAGAGCAGAACAAATGGCGAGAGAGAGACGCCTACCATACAAGATGGTTGTGATAAGTCACTGTGGGTCTCTTCTTGGACAAAGCACTATGAAAAACATGTCAAATAGTTTTAAAGTGATTTCTTTTTACTTTTTCTTTTTTTTAAAGATGACAAAAAATTGTCTGAAGCTAGAGGTGCCACAACTAAGCAAATGGAAGGACACAATTAACAAAATCTATAAAACGGAGATAATAAATCACAGGTTTAGAAATGTAGCTAAACCAATGCAAGATGGAAGAAGATACAGAAAACACATTTTCCACTAAAATTAATTTTAAAAAAACTGTGCACTAGTTATTCCCAGAAACAAAACCAAATTTATATCAGAATCAGAATCAGAAAACCTTTATTTGTCCCACAGCGGGGAAATTTACAGCGCTACAGCAGCAAAGGGACAGTGCAGATAAAGGTTAAGTACAAATGTATAGGTACAAGATATAAGTACAAAAAAAACACAACAACAAGTAAGTGACAGGTTGACGTAATACAGTAAGTGAACAGTGAGAGTAATACTCTAGCAGCCAGTGGTAATAATAATACATAGTAAAAAGAGATATATTGCACATACGTATTGCACGTGATTGTATTGCACAGTAAGGTAAGTAAGTAAGCACAGTAAGAATAGTAATAAATAGTAACGGGGTGTATTGCACATGAGCGGAGGAACAGTGGTGTTATAGCCGCATTAAGTGTGTGGTGGTCTCTGAGGGACCGTGGTGATTGTATAGTCTGACTGCTGCAGGAAGGAAGGACCTGCGGTATCTCTCCGTGTGACACCGCGGGTGAAGCAACCTGTCACTGATGGAGCTGTTCAGTGCGGACAAAGTGTCCTGGAGGGGGTGGGACATGTTGTCCAACAGGGATGACAGCTTGGCCATCATTCTCCTGTCTCCCACCACCTCCACAGTGTCCAGAGGGCTCCCCAGGACAGAGCTGGCCTTCTTTACCAGTTTGTTAAGTCTCTTCCTGTCAGCAGCAGAGATGCCGCTGCCCCAGCAGACCACTCCATAAAAGATGGCTGAAGCCACCACAGAGTCAAAAAAGCTCCTCAGGAGTGCCTCCTGCACTCCAAACGACCTCAGTCTCCTCAGCAGATAGAGTTGGCTCTGTCCTCTATCATTTTTTCTCTCGTTATTTTAACTTCTTAATCAACTGTATAATTACTGCTGTTATTATTATTGTTATTTTTTCTGTTTTTGTTTATTTATTTTAGATTATTATTATTAGTAGTAGTAGTAGTACTATTATTATTATTATTATTATTATTAGTAGTAGTAGTAGGTAGTAGTACTATTATTATTATTATTATTATTATTATTAGTAGTAGTAGTAGTACTATTATTATTATTATTATTATTAGTAGTAGTAGTAGTAGTAGTACTATTATTATTATTAGTAGTAGTAGTACTATTATTATTATTATTATTATAAGATGTTGGGATCGTGGGATGAGGTGGGAGAAAGCGATATGCAGTAGCCATTATAAAATTGTTTGATATTTCTCTTTTTCTGTCTTTCTTGAGATGTACCAAATGTAAGGAATCCTAATTTCACAAACACATTTTATTTTATTTTATTTTTTTTTTGTATAGATTTTCGTTTAAGTGTGTTTCTTTCTTTCTTTCTTTATGAATAGTGTGCCATTTGGAGAGAAGAAAAAATCCTATACGAGCTCCCTGTTCCTCTCGTGTGGTTTCGGGTCACATTGGTGCCATTTGAAAACGTTTTACTTATGTAAGACTTGCATTTATTTATTCTCTGTGTTGATGGATCATTGACTAAAGTCCTCCTCAGCTCAGCGAGACTGTACTCATTACTCATATGCGTGCGTACCCATTCATTCTGGAGGCCTATTGTTAAATTAAAACTTCTATCTCAGCTCCCTGGTAGTAAATTAGTAGGCTTGTGGAGGAGACTGGCACCGCACGGGCACAAATTTCCACACACATGGGGGGTAGAGAGGGACGGGACGTGCGCAATGGAGACGAAGGGAGGATGGTGGTGATGGAGGGGAGGGGAGGTGTGTATCGTCAGCTCAGAGTGTGGAGGGAGGGCCCGCCTTGTGGCTTCCTGGCCCCCTGCACCGGACGGGTGTATTATAGATGCGCATCCAAGCAGCCGGGCGGCGGGGGCCAGTGGACGGGTGCAATGTGACGGGGTCGGGAATGAAGACTGGGACACAGCCTTAACCGCGCGCGAGGGAGGGAGGGAGGGTTTAACCATTAACCAGCATTAACCATTAAGGCAGCTGTGCAGAGCCGGTACCGTACATAAGGCATGCGCACCGGCGTCCACGCCTCAGCCTGAGCGCGTTACCAAGAGGTGGAGGATACGTCCACACGGCCACGCGAAGAGCTGCTGCTGTCTCCGGTCATCACTCCGGACACTGAAAGGTAACCACCGCCGAGGAGCTTTTTATCTGACTACCTGCTGGACATTTTTAAACTGCACATTTCATAAACCGGCTGAGAAGCTTTAATCCAACGGAATGTGTCACTTGGCGTCTCAAAACTGCAAAAAAAAAAAAAAAACTCCCCGGCTCTTATGCTACAATAATCGTAGCCTGTATATATGTGTGAATGAAGAATGGAAAGCGATAGGTTCATTTTAATGAGTTAAACACTCGTGCTGGTGGTAGTGGCAGTGACATGAGCTCCAGCGCGGTGTTGGAACAGAAAGCCCCCCCTGCCCTTGTTTAAATGAGCAGTAGAATAGAATAGGAGGGCTCGTCTATTCAGTGCTGACCAGGGGAGCACTAATTTACGCCTTTGCCATGTTGGGTTCGGGTGGTGTTGGTCCTGACTACTAAACAGAGGATTGTTTCAGCGGGGAAAGCCAAAGTCTGTGTGCGGATGTCGCAACATGCAGGCGGATGAAAGCTGCGTAAAGAGAGCAGCAATACGACGGGAAGCGAGTACACGGGCCTTCAAAATAAACCCATTTGTGTGTGTTCTTTTAGTTCTGTATGGGCAAAGCTTGCTTCGTGTGTCATCTGTGTCACTTGTTTGTTATTCAGTGAGATGGCATTAGGCTACCATGCTCTACCACAGCTGATGTTGTGGCTATTTTCACCTTAGAGATCATCCGGTCTTATTCTCTAAATAGGCATTTAGTCATTTATTTGCTGATATAATATTCAGGTTGCTTTGGGGCTACTCTGATCTTTTACTTCAGTAAAGGGACTAATAGCACTGTGTAGAACACTTTGCTACAAGTAAAAGTCCTGCATTCAAATGTTTACATAAGTAAAAGTACAAATATATGAGCATCAAATTATACTTAAAGTGCATAAAGTAAAAGTACTCATTATGCAGAACGGCCCATTTCAAAATCATATATTATTGGATTCTAATTACTGATTTGTTCACTTCGATGTTGCAGCTATTAAAGATGGAGTTTATTTGAGTCACTTTATATACTGTCGGGTAGTTTAATCTATCACAATGTCTTATTTGATTTATATTTTGTTTCAATAATCTGAATTGGCAAAGTAACCAAAGTATTTCAATCACTGTAGTAAAAAGTAGACTTACAACGTTTGCCGAGGTGTTGTTGAGTAGAAATATAAAGTAGCAGATGGAAATACTCAAACAAAGTACAAGTGCCTCAATATTGTACTCAAATACAGTATTTGAGTAAATGTACTTAGTTACTTTCCACCACTATATGGAGGATATATCTTCCCACATCTGTTTCTGTGACAATGTCTAAAATGTTCCTTCGTTCAACACTTCTGCTGTTTCCATTTTTAGTTGAAAATGTGTCTCGAATATGATGAGGTTTCCAATGTTCGGCTATTTTTACTTCTATAATTTGGGGGAAAACTGGCAGTTACAGTTTTATCAACTGAACCTTTTATGCTTACTGCTGCTGTTGCTTTGTGTTTGAATGTAGGCTGTGCTCATAACAGGGCGGGTGAGTTTATATTGAAGGTGTGACAGGAAGTGATGTCTTCTTACTGGGGGGTTTTGACAGTCGTGTGACACTCCGGTGCAGAGGATGTACGCAGCACCTCTGTTAATGCTAGAATATTTTTAGCCGCCGGGAGGAAATTTGGCCCTGAATGAAACTTTTTTTAAACTCGCTGCCGGGGACTCCTCGCTTCTGCCATAATGTCTGTCAGTGGAGAGTGAAGAGCTTTTTTTGTTTGGCCTAAATACTATAATGATCTATTACAAGGGTTTGCACAACATTTATTGTAACCAAAGTGAAGTGAAAGAGTTTTTTCATCTACTGTAATCATTCTAAATATACATTTTTTAAAGATTCTAGCAGTGATTTTATAATTTTGTGGGTTTTATATTTCTGTGATATTTCCTTTAACATTTAGATATTTTCTATTTATTATAAAATGTGCACTCTAGCCTACATCCATGCAGTATTTCTGTTCTGTGGTAAGGGAAATAAAAAATTGCTGATATTTAGTACATTACACAGGAAAAAGTATTTTTCTAAAGATGGAAGCTTGAACCCCCTCACACTGTATTTTGTTATTTAATAACTTTACTCAGAATTAAATAGTCAGGAAACAGGTGCTGACATTTGGAAACAAATCTGTAATGAGACTGAAAAGTGTTTGTATTTAAGACTGAATCATTAATGAATGTGTTCTTTTCCCAGGTGACTGTCCACTCGGGGTGGAGAGGTACTCCTCCGCAGGCGGTAATTCAAACTTCATACTGCAGACCTTTAAATATCTCCCTTGAAAACCTCCCAGCAGCCACGTGGTGTAAGGTGAGACATTTCCAGCCTGGCACACTCGCCAGTCTGATGATCAGTGAACTGAGAGCATGACCGGTCTGCGCTGCAATCTGCCCACTTCAGACCTCTGATTTCGCTTTTTCTTTAGCTTGTACTGAACTTTAAAGGACTGCTTACAAGTGACCGGAGGGGATTTCTGTGGCGAGCCCCCGCGCCTATTGTTTTTCCTTTTCTCTTGTGTTTTGAACCAGTATGCTCTCTTCTTTTTTTTGCCGGTCTACCCTGAGCACCTTGCAGTGAATGGAGAACATACTGGTTCTGCTCCCGAAGCACCGACAGGAACACGGGCTCTGCAGGCGCACGGCTGCATGTGCCTTGCTGCAGGTTTTCTCCTGGTCTTTAGTAGCGACCCCCACTCACTGTAAGCCTCTTTAATGGGATAAATCAATTGGACTGATCAGGTTCAAAACCAGATCAAGTGGCCAATTCCATTTGGACTTCCCCAAAACTGATAGGCCAAGGCAAGCTGACCTTTTCTTGTCAAGCCCACTGTTTTCCAAAGGCTTCCGCATGGTACTTTGGTCGAAAGAACAAGACAAACTCCCGGACATCGACATGTCCTCCGGGGACATTGAGGTGAAGAAGGAGGGAGGCCCCCTGACCCCGGCCCTAGTCAACTCCAACTGCTCCGTACCCCCAGTGATCCTCTCCAAGGGCCCAGAGGAGGTGAGCCCAGTGAGCGGGGGCGAGCTCGAGCTCACAGAGGTCACGTCCTTCACAGAGAGGGCCGGTGAGACCGGGGAGGATGGAGAGAGGTCGGAGATTGTGGTAGCGATGGACTGCCGGGCCAACGCCAAAGGTCAGCGAGAGGAGGACGCTCTCCTGGAGAACGCAAGCCAGAGCAACGAGAGCGACGACACCAGCACCGACCAGAGCCCGGAACCACCGGCACCCCTCAAGGAGACCTCCTTCACCATTGGCCTGCAGGTGGTCTTCCCCTTCCTGCTGGCTGGGTTCGGGACAGTGGCCGCTGGAATGGTGCTAGACATCGTCCAGGTGAGTGATCCCAACATATTCTTGACTGTACATAGTGAGCACAAAGCATTATGCAACATGTGCTTGGTTCTGATTCTAATTAGAAACTGGTAAATCCAAATAAGTGTGGTTAATTCTCTTTTATGCACCAAAAGGTTCTGCTCTTGTCCGAGCTTAAAGAACATTTATGGTGACACTAATGGAAAGTTAAATATGTTGGGTAGTCTGGGAGATAGAGGGAAGTGGGGAACAAAACAGTTTTGGGTCAACATATGTTTATCGTTGTAATAGAGGTCTTTGGTATTGGTTGGCAGTCTGAAAAGCATCCAAGGCACTCTGATTGTAAAATTCTTATCCTTTATTGATACATGGATAACCAACGCGTTTCAACTCAACAAGTCTTCATCAGGGTATATGGTGCAATGAGGACAGGTTCAAATCAGAATTAGACATGTGTCACATGGCACGTGTACGCTGCCCACAGACAATGAAAATATCAAAAAATAAATGTGAACATGTACTGTAACAAACTCGTATAAAAAAATAAGAAAGATATAAAATCATGAATTAATGACTTAACATACACTCTGATACTCACACATAATGGCAAAATAAGTCAAATAAAGGATTTTTAATTTACAATCAGACTGCCTCGTATGCTTTTCAGACTGCCTACCAATACCAAGGACTGCCATTAAAAGTGAGCTGGAGGGTCATTTGCATCTGATTTTGTTTACTTCAACATCACCAACACCGAGTTTCTTGACCCGGTGCAGCACTCCCTATTTATTCTTTATTTCTTCATTCTTTCATCTTTATTTGGAGAACAGCATCACAGGATAGCTGAATTCAGATGTCCAGAAACATTCATTCATGACATGAACTCCACTTTAGTCCCCATTCTTGCAATCCAGTCACCTGCGATAAAACAAAAGACAAAGTTGATCTGACGTGTCACGGTTGTGATTCTGAGCAGAGCCGCTGCTCTAGGATTGTGTACAGCCACACTGTGGGATGGGCCCTTGGAGCCTTTGACTGAACTGGTTTAACGAGCCCCGCTCACCTTGACATGTGTCTGCCATTGTGCTGCTGGTCTATCTGGTGGCATGCGTTTGGGGTCGGGTTGGGCAGTCGTCGCACACCATGGGGGTATTTACATAACCTGTCTCACCTCTCAGGCCTGCCTGCCTGCCTGCCTGTCCTCAGGGCTGGCACATACCTTTACACTCTGAGTCTTCTAATACACTGTCACACATCCTTCTATATGAAATTGGACTTACTTTTACATAATAGAAACAAAAATAGAAGGCACTTACTGTAATGCATAGTGCAGTGTGTAGCCAGAGAGCTCTGCCTCTAAGAAAAGATATGACTGAAACTACAATTGCTTTCTTTCCTACTTTTCCTGTTGACTCACTCTGAGTATATCTAATGTGCAGTCTAGAAATGAAGAAAAGTTTACAAAAGCATGGACATCCAGATGATAAATACTAGGTGCCTGACAGGATAACATGTGAAAGATTGAAAAAATGGAGTCAGCACACTGGACAATGGTCCCATGATCCTGGTGGTTATTAAATATATGTTCAAGGCGGCATTATCTAATGTGCGGACTCTAATTTTTTTGTGTAGAAATGCAGGCCAAAGTCATGCTGACAGGTCATATATTTCTTTAAAGTCCGCCTGTGATACAGATAAAGCTGAAGGTGTCAGGCTGCCAGGAGACCAGTCCGGGCACATTGTGTACACGCATACTGATGCCAACATGGTGGACCCCAGGAACTAAGCACAGAGAGGAGGGGAAGAGGCCGGGTATTAAGAGTGTGCTTTCTTTGAGCACCTGAAATGGCAGCACACTTCCGTCGAGCTAGAGTCAGAGTGAAAACAAAATACAATGTGGTGTCAAAGCCTCCATTACCGTGTGGTTAGGTATCTTCGCTAAAACCAGGAATGCAGAGGTTTGAGGTCAAAAAAGTTTTCATGCTGCCTCAACTTAGGCACCATGCTGCTGCAGTCTCTCTAGTTTCCAAAACACTCAGCGCACCATTCCTTCAGAGGTGAGGCTGGGAAAGAGGAGACATAGTAGGTACAGGGCCTTATCTTTCCCTTCTAGTCAGCCACGGTTGTGCCTGCGGGCAAACCTTGAAGAAATGCTTGCAGTGAGATGCGAGCTGAGCCTTGACGGTCAGCTTCAAACGGCTGTTCCAGTGAGTTCGGCTGAGCATCTAGCAGGTTGTCTCGCTGCCTAATTCCCCCTCCATGACACCATGAAACGCTAAATCAGCTAATCCCTCCTGTCCTTGCAGGAAGGTAATTGTCTAACTCTCTCTCAGCCTCTCTCTCTTTCTCTCTCTCTCTCTCTGGTTCGGTCATACTGCACCAGTTCTCTGCCAAAAGTAAGCTTGAAAACAGTACCATGCTAGAGCCTTTATTTGATGTGTCTGTCCTGACTTAAGAAGTTGAGGATCACTTGGATTTTTGCATCACTCTCCATAAGGCTTCTTTAAAAATGTTAAAATTGGTCACTTTGACTATGTACAGCACACACACGGAGCTCATGGCCACATTCCCACTCAGGGTTGGCCTAGAAAGGGCTGGTATAGAGGAGTGAGACGTCTGCATAGTTCTGCTTAGTGACTTGGCAGCAGAATGACCTAAAACCGTCAGTCTTTGTCAGCCAGGGCGAGAAACTTAGAACTCTGAGGGTGACCGGCTCACTTGGGTTACTCACTTAAGGTTCGTAAAGGTCATATAGTGCTAGTTTTCCTGGCAATACCATTGTCAAAGGCCAAATGGGTGATTTGCTATCATCCAAAAGACACGATTTTCAGATTATAAAACCTCTGTGCTGTCAAACTACAAACAAAAAATGCAACAAAAATATATATATATATATTGTTATTATCATAACGTTTAGTGTATGTGTGTGTGTGTGTGTGTGTGTGTGTGTGTGTGTGTGTGTGTGTGTGTCTGCCTCGGTGTCCAGCTGTCTGTACTCTGTGTGTCAGTAGACTCAAACGGCAAAAATAAAGCAAAGACTTGGACACAGCTTCAGCCTAATAAACAAACAGTCTAAAAATACAGGCACCAGCAAACAGGAAATCGTAGTCAACACTATGGTTCAACACCAGCCAAGCTCTAGCTGCCCACCAGACACCATTTTGGTCTTACCACATTCACATGCCTGGTTTTCACACAGGAGCCACTGTGAAATCTCTTATTCTTATTATTATTATTCTTATAGGGCTTATTCTCTCAAACTCAATCATCATTCTGTCTTCCAACCCCGGCTCCGTTCACTGGACAACGTTGATGCTGAAATTAACCCATCATTAGTATTCCATTCATTGAAGGTTTTTCCTAAACAAGGCCTCCAAAATATGAAATAAATCAAGGATCAAGTACTTTAAATGGTGCCTGACCATTTGTACGTACTATTGTGACTGCTTGTTTTAGACCTTCTATTCATGTTGGTCAGTCGTTTCCGTCAGCCAAAGATTTTATGTCCTGACAATCATTAACAACATATCAGCTCACAGCTATTGACACCTGACAATATCTCAGACAACTATTTAGTTGGGATCAGAGTGATAAAGATTGAAAGGATAAGTAGGTTAGAATGCTTTTGTGTTGCACCAAACCCTGGCTAATCTTTCACTCTGTCCAGGATCCTCGGTAGTCCTTGGAGGGTTGTTTGTTTGCAGTCCGCCTAGTCAGATATCTTTTGGCTCTACCCTGCATCCATCTTCATCTTGTCCTTGAGGGCCAATAGTCCACATCTCAGACTTCTTTAGGATTTAGCTTAAAGCTTGATTGTGCTTTTTGTGTGCATGTGTGGGAGCGTCAGTGCTTCTTATGACAACTTTGTGCCTGAAAATTCAAATTAACATGTGTGTCACTACTAAATGTCCTCTTTGTTTATCTATTTAAAGGAATACTTCACCCAAAAAAATGACCAATTGTAGATCAATGACACACCCCATGTTACCTTGAAGTCTCTGAGAAAGCTTTGTTTGTCTCGCATTCTGAACGCAGAATCAAAAACAGAGAAAAGTCTTGATGAATGGATTGAAGTAAGTGGGGCGGCGTTTAAAATGCTCAGTACTCCCAAAACACATGCACTTAATCCAAGTCGGACTCAGTGTTAAATGTTAAAAAAGTGTTTTCAAATAGTAAGGTTTTAGTGAAAATGCATGTGTTTGGGAAGTAGTGACCATACGACTGGATAAATGAGAGTTGGATTATACTGCACGAGTTGTGTGAGAGTTTGTAAACCGATGTTTGGATATAGTTTTGCTGTTGTTTAACGCGGCCCCCATTTACTTCATTTCAATAAGACTTTCCTCCGTTTGTGGATTCTGTGGAGACATGCGAGAAAAACAAAGTTTTCTTCAAGAATTCCAGGGAAACATGGGGTGAATAATTGATATGCAAATGGTCATTTTGTGGGTGAAATATTCCTTTAATGCCAATAAGGTCTTGTTGCATAGCTGGCGTTCAACTCCAGTGCGGCCAGTACTTTTGGCAACAGCTATATTCATTTTAGCCTCCACGGCATGTGCTTGCACACGAGGCTGGACCCGACCTGTATACCACCATGGAAACAGACACCACCTGATGTAGTTTCTGTGACGCAGCCGGAGTTGCATTGACATTGCATGCCATCAGGTTCAGATTCCCACTCAGTACAGAAAGTACAGTGATCACAAATTAAATTGGGCCATGTTACTCAATTGGGCAATGCGACCCTTATGGGCTTGCATACCAGAGCTCCTATAGGTCCGTACACAGAGGTACTGGGGTTGTCCTGTAGAGTTCCTGGAACCGAGGAGGTGGCCGTGAGGAGGGAGGGCTTGCTTGGCTCAGAGCCAGTGTTCCATGGAGACAACAACATATATCACCACAGGGGAGGCAAAGAGGGAGATAGGGGAGTGAGACAGAAGTAGAGAGAGAGGGGGAGAAAGCTTGAAAACATGCGGCTGTGAAATAAGAGAGGAGTGCTCACAGAGGTGCTCACAAGGCTGCTGGGTTGGCAGAAGGCAGTGAGCCAAGTTGAGGGACTGGCTGTTGGAAAGGAGCTCTGCTTGGCCTAGTGACAGCAAGGGGATAGACCGAGGGAGTTTAACCCACACTGGGGTTTGGGGTGCCACACCTCCTGACACCCCTTATCTGTCCTGTACATCTGGATGCACAGTGGGGGCAGCGTAGTGTAACAGAAATACAAGCATGATAGTGCGACAAATGCAGGCCAACGGTGTTTGTATGTAGCCTCAACATCAGCTACTCTTCTATGTTCCTCCCCTCGTCTATTTTCTCCTTCTCTTTTCTTTTCCGTGTTAGCCTCTGTGAATATTGATTCAGCTCTGGGCGAACTTGACTGTAAGTGCTGGGGGCCTGTGGGACTGGCCCCCAAAGATAAGTACTTGTACTGGAGATAGATCGATGGTTTCAGCCTGGCAATAGCTTTGTTTCTGGCCATAGTAGACCACAAACCTGCTATCACTGCATGAACTCTAATGGAGACACAGCAGAGGGAGGCACTTCACCACAGTGACAAGCCCAGAGACTCACAGGGAACCCACCTCTAAAGGACTGGCCAGCAGCCAGGGCCGAGGTTATCGAGGGTCAGGTCTAATAACTGCAAACTTTATTAAAGGCCATCTACTAGGATCGAGATGCATAGCTGAGCTGACACATTATCGTTAACGTGCTAAACTTGATTTGTGATTCTCTGAAGCAAACCTTCCTTTAGAGTTAGCTGGACTAGCTCCTGGCTGACTTGACTATATGTCTTTGGTTCTGGGAGTAATGCATACAGCACATATTAAGGTTTTTTTTTATGCTGAGGTAGGGGCTGATCAGCAAGGCCATCTCAGGGTGATTGTCCAAACGCTGAAGAGGCTTCAAATGGCTTCCCACACTTTACTAGATGTATTATCGGTTTGTATTTCCATATGGTTTCTCGGTCACCATGGTGCCATCTTACCATTCAGTTTCAGATATTCATTCAGCCTGACATTGTGTTCATGTTAGCCAAATTCAGTTTTAAAGAACGTGTACAAAATGTACAGTTTCACCCATCTTATCCATGTTTTTTTGACATTTCTTTCTTTTGCTGCTTTTCATGGGTGTAGCAAGGCAGCTAGCTCCTCAGGAAGACGATGTTCCCTTTCCCAAAGCTTTGTTGAGTTCGACTGTGATCGGTTGGGGAAACAGCCATCAGGAAGTACAACGCCAGACCTTTGAACCGCTGAACAAATCAACTGTGTGCATTTCAGAGGTCTGGAACCATGTACCTAACCCTAAAACACTCAAACTAAATAATGTTAGTAATCAACTGGGGAAGTTTCATGGTGATAGCTATGAGTTCATTTGTTTACCCTAATCAACTGTAGTGTCAAGATGTGTGGAATTTTACAATACATACCTTTAAAGGCTGTTTTCTCAAAATGAGAGTTTTTTTCTAAGACTGAGCCAGAAGTCTCTACTTCAGCAGCACTTGTACATACACCACACTTTCCAGTTTCATTCCTATCTATATTCTGAAGGTTTATGTTAGGGGGTTTGTTCCTATATAATCCATGGCCTAATTTATTTAACGTTTCATTCTTAAAAACGGATTTGCTTTTTTATAGCTGGTATTTATGGAGTGATACAAAGACATAACTAAAATTCCCTCTGTAAAAACCTTTTACTTTAATATGTCAACAAAATGAAACAAGCATTATGAACCTGGCTTTATCCAATGTTCACATGTCTCTCCTGGAAGTGTATTCCAATGTAAAATATTTAAACATACAATTTCAGAAAACGTATATATGAATAGTATATATAATAATTGTCTTAATGTAAGATGTCAACTGCGGAAGTTTCATGGTGACATGTATTAGTTAACATTGTTGTCATAAGTTACATTTGTAATATACCGTTCTGATTCTGTAGTAAAATAGAGGCAGCACGGTCTCCTTGTGTTGCAGCTGCAGCAGATGATGGTGGGTAAAGGGGGATGATGGGAATCCCAAGGGAAAGGGGGAAATGGAAGCCAGAAGAGGAGGATGATAAATCATGTCAGCACAAAGTCCCAGTGACCTTGATCTTGTTAGAGGAGAGCGGAGAGCTGAAATGATACATAGTGTAAAAGGTCTGTAGGGACACACTATCCGGTCCGTCATATAAGTCTGGTTTCAGCACTCAATCAATATTAACGAACAAGGTCACGTCCCAACTCAGGATAAACTCTATGTAGGTGACAGTGTACCGTGTCCCTGTGAATCTGATACGTCTCGTTTCAACATGGCAGTGTGTTCATTGTGTCGATGTTGTGTTTCTGATATTACAGCACTGGACGGTGTTCACGGAGGTGTCAGAGGTGTTCATCCTGGTTCCTGCGCTGCTGGGGCTCAAAGGAAACCTGGAGATGACGCTGGCCTCCAGACTTTCCACAGCGGTAAGATAAGTGTGTGTTTGTGTGAGAGTGTTGGTGACAGGGCTGTTGTGATATACAGGTATTGGCGATAACCGTGATATCATGTTATTAATACACATATGATAATAGTGTGTGAATAATCCAGTGTTCTTTTTGTACGCATTTGTACAGTTATGGTTACAGACTCTTTCTCCACCTCCCTAAACTCCTATTTTGAGTGTAATTTGCCAACGTAATGTGCCAATTTGCCGATGATAATCGTGTAGTGAAAATGTGATATTGTGACAGCCCTAGCTGGTGAGGTCTTACCTTTGTTACGGATACTTTGTGGTCATCCGAGTGCAATTGGTTTGTGGCAAAATTGTCGTATTTTAGCCCAGATATTTGTTTCAATTAATTGTGGTTGTGTAATGTGTAACGTCACCTGTCTCTCATTGCCTGGCCTCCCCTGTCTGACCTATTAAAGCTGATTGTTCTCAGGGGTCATGGGTCATATTGCCAAACGTGACCTGTGTTTCAGACAAACTGATAGCAACATTCCTGTCCCATTCTTCTTTCTTTTTTTTTTTACATTTTCACAACACACTCATTTTATTGGACCTGAGCACACAGGTTGGGTTTTTGTCCGATTTGTTGTTCATCTTAAACCTCCACTGATTAGAAAAAAATTGGGTCAAACCAAAGGCCATGGTGTTGTAGCTGACAGAAGTAGATAAAGTTGAGGATGAAATAACATAATGCTGACTGGGTTGCTGCTCACTTTAATGTTGTATGTATAGTGTCTGTTCTTGTGAGAAGCTTACTGTGTTTGATTTAACCACATATTGAAGGTCTTCTGGTCTTTCTATTGACTTTCTTTTAAAAATAGAACCGATCTCTTGAATCTGTAATGTGGTGTGTGGTTCTTCATAACTCAGAATCCAGTTTATTGCCAAAGAAGTTTCACGTACAAGTACAAAAATAAAGACACATTAATATAGAATGGAATGAAATTACAAAAAAAAGAAAGAAAAAATACTATAAAATATGGACAATATATCTGAATTAAGATGAAAGAGCTGTGTAGTTTTGTGCAAAAATTAGCAAAATTGTCCAAGGAATGTGCAAATGTTCGCAGTATGAAGTATAAAGACAATATGCATTGTACACAAGTATAGTCCCAAGATATGTGTTAATGTAACGCATATAGACGGATTGTAAAATTAGATTATAGCTAGCCAGTCTGCTGGTTATCCATATTCACGTTTTGGACAGTTTAATGCTGCTTTGCTCCGGCTGCAGGGTTTGCTGTTAGCATCGCCCGCGCAGCATGGAGAGCTCAACTCAGTTACAAAAATAATATTTTCCAACAAAACTTTGAGAAAAAGTCGGAAAGTTAAAATCATGTACATTCATGTTTTCCCAAATATCTATATAGTGCTTATCCATCTGGATACAAGCTATGACAAATCCACATTCACCACCAAATTTCCAAATCCTTATAGTATCAACTATATCGAGCAGCAGCAGAGTAGGTATGACCA
Organism: Bovichtus variegatus; assembly: GCA_943593645.1. Lineage (NCBI taxonomy): Eukaryota > Metazoa > Chordata > Actinopteri > Perciformes > Bovichtidae > Bovichtus > Bovichtus variegatus. The sequence continues at coordinate 4,544,647 of CALSCE010010661.1, forward strand.
ACTTTCGGTCAATGACGTGTTGTTTTTTGCGTGATGGCATGGTCCACGTTTACACTTTAAAACGTATAATATCTATCAGTCACGAGTCAGTATAGCTACATCATGTAACGTTACAGACAGAACATGCACGTCAGCCATGGCACAACTTAGCCTGCCAGTATTATGTTGCGAAAAGTTTCCCTTTATAGACATATAGCTCAAATATATCAGCTTCTTTGTCACAATCAAAGACACATAATGTCGAACCAGAACAACTGCTGAGCTTTTGTTTCCATCGTTTCTAGTTAGTGCTTTTCTCAACTTTCTGTGATGTTTCCACAATCATTCAGAGTGCAGATGTGTGAATCAATGACCAATTGGGAGAAGCTGATTCAACAATGTTTCACCAATGCTTCCACACTGGTTTAATAAAGTGTCAATGGTTGTTGGTTTCTGGTTTGGATATGAAATCTGGAGCCTGTGTTGCTCTTTTGAAAGTAACGACAATATCTATAAAGAAATGACTGCAGCATACAACATATTAATAATGGTGTAATGTACAAATTTTACATGGAGCTGTTTGACACTACTTGTGTTTGAGGAAAACGGGATTCAAATGCATTTTAGGGCAATTTTGAAGAACTTTTTTTCGGTCCCATTTGTCAAGCTGCAGAGTCTCACATCCATCATCACAAGGTAGGCCAGAGTGTGGTGCTTGTCCTGAGACATTACTGTTAGCTCTCCGCTGGCTGGCCCCAGCAGGACCACGTTTCTTTCCATGCCGCCGTTAATTATGAGCAGATTAAGACCACTGTAAATTTCCTAATGCGCTTATTAGTGAAAAAATAATGTAATCCCCAGCACTGGCTGGCTGTAAGAGTTTTCAAATCACATGACCGTGTTTCCTTTTTTTTTGTTCCTTCTCTTCTTTCTTTTAACCTCTTTGTCTCTGAACATTTCGCCAACATGAGTCTTGTCTCTCTACTTCCTCGTCGTTATTTATTCGACTGAAAGACATAAGACGTTGTTTTCTCTCCTCTGCCTCATCCCCTCTCATGTTAGGGATTGTACATATTTGGATAATAATATTGTGTCAATCACTAGAACTTGGCAGCACCAGCATGGCAGCTGTTTTCGAGTTGCAACATTGAGATTGAAATTACAACCACTACAAAAGACTACTTCTTCCTCTTTTATGTGTATTTGACGTTTTACCGTACACTCCATTCCTGGTTTTGCAGGTTCCAGCCTTGTAAACAACAGCTTGGAGATGAAAATGAATGTTATTTTCATTAAACTGAAGGGTCGTTGCTTTTGAATCGTAGGGTATTTCAGTCTCTCATCCGTCTTATATCATCCGTGAATCACTTTCACAACGTTCACCCTACATCTCTGTGATGATCCAAACCACACTAATCCAGCCGCCCACACACACACACACACACATCCAAAGCTGAGGACTTGGCATTGTCGTCACACATCATCACATAACACCAAGCGATGCCTCTGTGAATTTCCGATCTGTGTACTGAATCGGTTCTCATGTTGTTGTTCTAAAAGGGACTTTTGCTATGAGTTGCAAAAGCTTTTCAACTCTTTTTAGATAATAAAAAAAAACATCTTCGTATCTGAACTCCTGAAGGGTTTTGCAGATAAAAGGTCTGTCTGAAGATGTACGCGTCTCTTTGAGTGCGAGTCTATGACATTTGTGCTCTTATCTCGCTTATCTAATATGTGTGGCAGTCTGCCCTCTCTGAACGACAGCAAGATAGCGGTAGCAGGGGGCCATGCACACGTTTACGTGGCGCTGATGGGCGAGGAGTATGTCTGCGTGGTTGTAATGCTATGTGGAAGTCATAATGAAGTACAGTCCCTATACACGGTCGTCATATCAGTTAGGCCTTTAACATTGGTTTCTCTGTATGTATAGTCATAAAGGGTTTCAGCATTTCAGACTCAATTTTGCTTCTCATAACTACTGTAGTGTCTGTGATCCTCTTAAGACGTTTCAATAGTCGCATTTGTAAGGCAGCTAAGATGATTTAGTAAAATTTTCACTGTATAGGCCTAAAAGTCAACATTTTAGGCAAGATTTATGAAAGCTGCATTCATCAATACAAGCAGACACGCAGCTATGGCGTGTTAGCGATTTGCAGAAATGGAGCAGCATTAGCATTTCTTTTGACACATTGTTCTAATTGTCTCGCCGATAATCACTTTCTCCTGTCTTTATTCGCTTCCTTTTCTTCTTCACCAACTCATCAGTAAAATGTCTGGCTGCTTGTTGTTTGATGTTGCTGCTGCGTGGGGTACATTGGGTTTATTAGTGCAATTATTTTTTTTTTTTTAGCAAAAAGCTGCTCACAGTGGCTGATGAGAGCAGTGAGACTCAACCAAACAGTACATTTTAGCCGATAAACCGAAATAAAGAGCTAAAAGAGGCAAAAAAAAATTTATTTAACCTTAACTCAGTCTTCATTTTGAGCTCAACTACATAGCTGTAAAGTTTTGGGACTGCGTCATGCACTGTTGTAATGCTATCACGGCCTGAAAATCTGTCAACAGACAAGATTTCTGGATAGCTGTTAGCATAGAGACATCAAGGTCAACTCATGTTTATTATAACTCGGGACGCTGTGTTAGCCATAATTCCTATCAATAATGATAGTGGACTGTAATCAAGTGTATTGCTGACATAGTGGCATCGTTAAAAGAAGTCAGATGGCCAAGAAACACAATCAGACCGTTTAAAACAAATGCCCATTGGCCGTATGTATTTTGAAGGGAAACGACTTCCTGCAGACCTACCGTACGTGTCGTAATTATGCATGCACAGTTTTAGCATCACTTTGTGTGCGCCTAGTTTCAGTTTTACCTCCAAATAAAGTTTAATCTGGCTTTAATCTTTATACTGTTGTTGCCATGTTGCTAGGTTGACAGATCTGTACAGTTTTTCTTTTTAACAACATAGCTCATTGAAACAAACGTTTAAATAAACTGGAATTGTCCTCCAAACATTCGAACCACAGAAATGACACATTCATGAATAATTATTCATAAGTAATGGCTTCTTTTTTAAAAACCAAGTGAAGTGAAGTGGATTTTCTCCCCGCAGACTTGTATGTGTTTTCATGTGTCCAGATGTTTCCCTCTGCATATGTAAATGTTAGAGGAAAGGAAGGAAGAGGAGATCCTCTGTTTGTGTCCTCTCGCTGTGGATGAGCATCAGGATCATCGCTCTGGACACACAGTGGCCCCACTGACACTTGAGACCGTGTGTGTGTGTGTGTGTGTGTGTGTGTGTGTTTGCGAAAGCGGGGAGATGAGATAAGTGGAGTCGGCCACAGGGTGGGGGATCAGATCAGAGTGTCTTTGTCCAGAGAACTGACATCTGATTGTTGTGATGGGACCAAGAGGCAACAGCATGTACACACGCTGTACACACACACACACACACACAGACACTCAGTCACACACAGACAGATGATAATATGTTGACCTTGTGTGTTTTTGTTTCTCTTCCAGGCTAATATTGGTCAGATGGACAGTGCCAAGAACATGTGGAAGATGATCATGGGGAACTTGGCCCTCATCCAGGTAACAGAAACACATCTGTAGAGGACAGGGAAGTGAACTCCAGAGTCATGGAGCATCTCTTACGTCCACTTAACAAACCAGGTTACTGGGAGAAATCAGATAATGAGTTTATGTGATGTTTAATTCAACGGTCAGGTTGCTCTAACACTCAGTTTACATGCAAACATTTTCATTTCAGTTGGATTTTCTTTGAAGTGGGGTTGTATGAGGTACTTATCCATAGTCGGTGTATTACCAACAGCAGATGGCGGTCGACACAACGCCAGTTTGGCGAAGCAGTCAGGAGTACCGGCACAGAAGCTAAGCAATGTGCTGTTATGCGGGGGCAGGGGAGGGGGACCCACATAATGCTTTTTGATGCGCATATTAAGAGGTCATAAAACAGTAGGTGACTTCTAATGAATAATACGTGGCGTGCGGATGCTCTTGACTCGTTGTAAAGTCGAGATGGACTGATGGGGCTGATACTCACCGATACCTCAACAAACAGCTGCAGTAAGGACTCGCAGTGAGAATCTATGCTGCGTCATAAGTATCACAAAGTTGCATCACTGATGATGAGCCGAGATTATTTTAAATGCATCCAAATACATCCCACTCTGCTAATCACCAACAATGAAAGGTTATAATATGTTATAATGCACTACAGGTGTGGTCTTAGAAAGTGTTACCGAACATTCCAACAATATCTGCTGCATATATAGGGTCTGCCGCCTGAAGTGGGCTTGTGTGGTTATGTAATGTTTGGTGAGTCCATAGTTCCTGGAACACTTTAAACGGGTGCTGGACGGGTGCTGACACAACCTTCTACTGTATACAGGGGGTGAGGGTGCACTCACACGGGGTCACACTGGCGCTCCATAAAGAGAGTTGCATTGGAGATTCTCTCTTTGACTTATTGTGGCAGTCGTGTGTTTAGAGATCCCCTAGGATGAAAAACTCATACCTGTGAGTAAGTGAATAAATACGTTTTTGGTTTTTTTTGTTGTTCCGGGCTCTGTAACATTAAATATGTAACTGTGAATAAAACTGTCTGTACGAATGCCACGTAAGCTCGGACAGTGTGTCCGTTCTAAAAGCTGCTCAGCTGTAACAAGATAGTCTCACATACATCTGGAGTCTCCGTGTTAACTGTAATCGATAGCTCCTTCAACCGTGTTGCCGTGTGTGTACAGGTCCAGGCCACAGTGGTGGGGTTCCTGGCCTCCATAGCTGCCGTGATCTTCGGCTGGATCCCCGAGGGACACTTCAAGCTGGGCCACGCAGTGCTGCTGTGTGCCTCCAGTGTGGCCACTGCCTTCATCGCCTCGCTGCTGCTAGGTATGGCCAGCACGCAGGATGTAAGGGATATATTCAGTGTTAAAAGGACAGTTCACCCCAAAATCCAAAATACACATTCATCCTCTTACCTATAGGGCTATTTATCAATCTAGATTGTTTTGGTGTGAGCTGTTGGGTAGAAATGTCTACATTCTCTTGAATATAACGGAATTAGAATTAGATTAGATTAGATTAGATCGGCTTGTGGCGCTCAAAGCTCCAAAAGAAATATATTTGAAAAACTCAACGGCGATGTCTCTTTGCAGAAATCATGACCCGGGTACTCGAGATAATCCACAGACCTTGTTGTCAGCAGTTTTATGTAGGAACTATTTTTTTTTTCTTCTGCCGAACTACACCCACCAGTAGATGTAGTAGAGAGGACCATGTCTGAGCGAATACTTTCTTGTTGCCGTAGTAAACAGAACATTTCCCATTTCTGAAGTCTGGGAACATAAAATCACTTTAAACCAGTCTTTACATTTTTTGAAAATATCTTAAAGCCTTCAGCCTCTCTGGCCGGCAGCTCCTTATTGCTACAGGTCTTTTCTCTTGATATTTTTAACCCGACCGTTTTGTTTTTGCCAGTTTCAACTTTCCTTGTGGAAAACAACAGAATCCCAATCCTTTCTCCTGGGGAAAAAAACAAAAAACAAAAACTCTGGCTACACCCTTAAAGACAACATTTTCTCCTCCGTGTTTTTGCTCCACACACTCGTTTGAAGTCAAGAGCCGTTGAGACCCCTGATGATAGATGGTCACCGTGAACATCACGTGTAACATAGGATATCAAATAGTGACGTGTGCAACTGTACGTGACTGCGCCCTCAGGCGCCTTCCGTGGTGTGACATCTCTGACTAAAATCCCACAGGGCTCATCATGATCGGTGTGATCATCGCGTCCAGGAAAGTCGGCATCAACCCTGACAACGTGGCCACGCCCATTGCCGCTAGCCTGGGAGACCTGATTACGCTGTCCCTGCTGGCGGGCATCTCAACTGGACTGTACAAGGAACTAGGTAACACACACGGGTCGCGGTATAAATGGGATACGTTTAGTATCTGATGTGATGCTACATGAATGGTGTCGGACATCAGTGTTCGTATCAATGTACTTGATGTCTTTGGCCTTCACAGATCGTTTAGCTGTACAGTACGTGAAGAGAGGACTTTTTTTCTGTCTTTTATAATGTAGTTTTCCCTCATTTGCTGTTTGCAAAAGTGTGAGTAAGACATGTTCGTCACATTTTCTCATTTTCATTCATTCAAAGCAAATTGCTCCAAGAGTATTGCTGTTGTTCCAGCTTTATTAGGACATCAGATACAAATAGGCTGTTCCTTCATGGCAGCAAAGTGGGAGAAAAAATAGGTGTAACACAACAATCAGGAGCTAATGTTTCAGTTGTGGCGTCCTCACGGAGGAACTGCTTCATTTGTGATACAACCTGGCTCGCCTCTATTACCTTTGAAGAGGTTTTCATAAAAGGGAGCAGCATGTGTAGAAACGTATGAAATGTGATTTGTCTGTTTGCGCATGGTAAATAAGGATGAAAGCCGCCTACACGTAACCTTGCTGTGTTTTTTGGACGGGGAAATCCAAATGTGTTATTAGCGCTGTGATATATCTTAACCGTACACAAACACAGCTTCAATAAACACCGACACACACAGTCGCAAATAATCCTGCCTGAGTAATCCCATAACTCCTGAGAGTCTGCAAACTTTACAGTCTTACTCACTTTAAGTGGTACTATATTGAGCTTATTCGGGTTATTTTGGCTGCTGTGTTTGTGGTGGTTGTAGTTTCCATTAGTGTCAATTCAGTGGTAACACTGCCTCCTAGAGGCAACACCAGGGACTTACTATCTCTCCAAATATAGTCCTGCTCCATCCTCACAAGCTCTCTGCAGTTATATTATTAGGTAAATGTCAAACTCAGTTTTTGTTTTATTATCGTCAAGATTGACATTTTTCCCTGGTTATTTAATACGTGACTTAAAAATATAATGTATGCCATTTAAAGCGCTCTTGCAAAAAAAATAAAATGCTTACTTTGTTGTTTCTTTTAAAATAAGATAAGATAAAATAAGCAGTTTATTGATCCCACACCAGGGAAATTCACTTGTTACAGCGGCTCAAGAATAAAAAAAGTATTCAAGAGTGAAAAATAAAGATAAAAAACATGCCAGCAAGACAAATAAAACAACAGCTTCATACACTATAAACACCTTTCACTTGTACATATATGTCCATGATTGACAATTGCACAGCATAATGGCAACCATAATTGCATCAAGTCAAGTTTATTCATATAGCACGTTAACAAAATACCTGCAGTGGACCTAAGTGCTGTATGAGTTCAAGTGAGTTAGCACCACAAGAGCCAGTGAATTACTATTAACAAAAGCAACAAAAACAACAATGAATGTCAATAGAAAAGTACAAGGCAAAATCATAATATGTGGACAAATATAAAACAGAATCAAACTTGGAAGATCAATTCATTACAAAAAAAAAAAGAAAAAAGATTACAAAATACTACAATATTAAAGCCACCGCAAAAGCACAGTCTCCCTTATCCACTGTCCTCCATCATGGAACAGTTCAAAGCAATTGAGCTGAAGATCTAAGAGGCCTAGAGTTGGAGTCTTGGGGGAGAAGATATGAAAATGTACACAGACAACATACCGTACGATCTTGCCTAAAGAAGAGAACCACAGATTTCTGCACAATGAAAGCCTTGTCCATCAACATGCGCTTGGTGTCGTGAATCCACCTCCGCTTCCTCCCATACAGACAACAATGACTACGCCAACCCACTGGTGTGTGCCGTGTTTGTGGCGTTGTGCCCCCTCTGGGTGTTGATAGCCAGGAGGATCCCGTCCACCAGAGAACTCCTGTACTCCGGCTGGGAGCCAGTCATCATCGCCATGGCCATCAGCAGGTAGAGCACACAGGGCGCCGCGTCACCTTATTTCACCTTCATCAAGTCATAAATGGCAGAACATACGTACCGTGGGTATGGCCGGGCAAAATGGAGAACAAATCAAACGTCACAATATTTTTGATCAATTACCTAGATGTCAGTATTGCGATGATGGTATAGGGTTGACTATTGGTTGTTTTCACAAAATATTTACATAATGAGATTTTGATAAATAATCATCATGATGTGGATGTGATGAAGTGGGAAAATAATAGAACAGCTAGAAGAGTCTGGTAAAGTCAGAGAAAGATATCACTGCTGTAATGCAGCCTTTAAAAACAGGAAAAGACAACACTACCATATTACGATATCCAAAATTTAGGACAATATTTAGTCTCATATCACGATATCGATATAATATCGATATATTGCCCAGCCCTAACTATGGAAATGGTTTCCGCCATATTTACCTTCAGTTCTCCAAATAATTTTTTTTTGGTCTCCATTTTTAAAATACCCCAAATAAAAAATGATGACCTTGAAGACTGGGGTTTTTTTTACCATATATTGACACAATTATTTAAGTTTACTTTTTTGTTAATGTAAAAAATATATATTTCTTTTCTATAGTACTTTGAAAGTGCACACATCACCATTCACAATACCATTCTCCATGTATTTTCTATGCAACGTGCTTTAAGTTTAGCACGGTTTTTTGTGTCTTTTAGTGTTGGTGGTTTGATCCTCGACAAGACTGTCACCAACCCAAACTTTGCTGGCATGGCTGTCTTCACCCCGGTCATCAATGGTGAGCAGTCACAACATTTTAGTGATTCCTTCGGGGATTGTGGGCGGAAAGCAGGAAAAAGATAAGTGGCCTAGATAACAACAGCCAATATGCTAATAAGTAAAACCCCAAACAATCAAACAATAATAAAGACAGAGGAGGTGACAGGGAGGCTTCATCCCTGGAGGTTACAGACAAATATAGAAACATATGTCCTATGATTGAAATGTTTATTTAAAGCTGCTCAAGTTACCACCTCTGTCTGGTTTAATAAGTGATAATCCTTTAAAACTGGCGCATGATGGCTGCATATTGCTCTTGCTGGATATAATGCCAGGTTTTTAGATATGACTAATGGGAAGTGGAGTAAATCTTTTATTTACTCTATATTTCAAAATGAAAATGAAAAACACCAGAATGTGCATATATCAACACCTATATTACAGACTGGTCTCCTAAAAATCTGTTCCATACAACGATTCAATTGGCAGCTAAATTGTGAGGGAAGCCTGTGTTTTTTCCCGAATACATTTTTCAATCAAAGTCCACACAAATGAAGCAGGAACAGCAGGCTGCTGCTCGTGCCGCGTGAGAAACCAAAAGTAAACGTAGACTTATTTTAACTTGCGTACGAAAGTGAACTTACGTCATGTACACAACATATTTTACTTACTCTACATGGATCATTTAAGTTTCGTATCAAACTTATTTTAACCCATGATCTTTTGCCAAGTTTCGTTGCCTTAACTTAACCAAGCAGTTCTGGGTCAATCCACAACATTAACCTCTTGCTTAAAAGTGCGGGAGAAATTGTGTTTCCGTCAAAACGTAATTAAGAATGCCTTTTAGTTGTAAGGGTAATGTTAAGGCTGTAATGTTCTGTTTCCATGTTTTCACCCTGTTTATGTGTGCGTGCGTGCGTGCGTGCGTGCGTGTGTGTGTGTGTCAGGTGTGGGAGGTAATCTGGTGGCGGTTCAGGCCAGTCGAATCTCCACCTATCTGCACATGAACTGTCTACCCATGGGGGAACCCAACCCCACCCCCAGGAAGTGCCCCACACCCTGCACCTCCTTCTTCGGCTCCTGTAAGTTGACGGCTGTGGAATGTTCCGCTGTCTCTCTCTCTCTCTCTCTCTCTTCGTTTTATCTCCTTTTACCTCCGTCGTTTTAGTTCCAGCATCTGTCCAAAAAAGGGCACAGCCTTAGTATTTCTCAAATGCAGAATAAAACAAGTTACACCTCATCTTATTGTCTATTGAAGTAAGTATATGACTCTTTCTCTTTTCAGCTGTGAACTCTCGCTCAGCCCGCGTGCTCTTCCTCCTGGTCGCCCCGGGTCACCTCGTCTTCCTCTACACCATCAACTCCCTGAGGGGGGGGCACACCACCCTGACAGCCGTCTTCATTACCTTCTACATGGCTGCTGCACTACTACAGGTACACACAAACACAGAAAACCAAAACTGGATGCAGTGTTGCGGAGTATTAGGGCCAGGCATAAGGGAAGGAAATGAGAGGATTCAAATTTTGCATAAAGTCAAAATGTCGAGAATGAAATCGAAATGTCCAGACGTTTTTTTAGTTTTTCTTTGCATCTCGAGAATAAACCATAATAATAATAACCAATCGGCTATTGGTCTGACGACGATGTAGCCTTTGGGCGGCAACAGCCAATATTTCAGGGGTTCCGGTGTAGCCATTGTTTACAGTCAGATGAGCAACTTAAGACTCCATAGTGCATTTGGAGTTGTGAGGAAAAAAAACTAATAAAAAGCCAAATCGTTGTCACACGATGGGTTTTGAGATTGCATCATGACCAATACCATTATCTACCTGTCTTGTGCTCAACAGGGACTGTTTAACTGAATGCAAGCAAAGCCTGCTCAAACTTGATTAGTCAATACTTACTCGGACGACAAACGGAAACCAGAACTCGTTCGATACCAAAATCTTGTCCCGTTGCCTACAGATTCTGTACTCTTCCTGACCTGTCTACACAATCAATCAAATACTGCCTTCTTCTAGTTCCTTTTTCAGAGGAGCAAAGTCTCTATGAATGCTATGAATAAAGTGTGCTTCTGCTCCATCTTCCTCCAGGTGATAATCCTTCTCTACCTGGCAGACTGGATGGTGCACTGGATGTGGGGCCGAGGCATGGACCCCGACAACTTCTCCATCCCCTACCTGACTGCTCTGGGGGACCTGCTGGGGACCGGCTTTCTTGCCCTCTGCTTCCACATGCGCTGGTTCATAGGGGACAGAGACTCGAACGCGGGCAACTGAAAGCATGCACAGATACACGCACAAGAAAAGAAAAAAAAAATCCCATACTCGCTTGCACGAACGGACAGTGACAAACATCACCCGTATGTGTGAACATTGACAGTGGACATTGTCTACTATAAAAGGGCTAATCTCCTGTAGGGCTCTGATTGATGGTGTAGCACTTGTAGGGCAGTAGCGTTTCATCTTGAGGATATCAGGACACTGATGCAGCACAGTATCTGTACTTTACTTTAGAAACAATGGTAATACACATATCTCCACCTCAAGCAGTGAACACAACCCTACAAACTACACTCCTCCTCCTATATTTTACTTAATAACTGAGTCTTACTACTTTTGTTATTATTTTACTATTGACAATGATTGTTATTGTTGGTAAGTAATGCATTTGATACAAATCGACATTTGTTCTATGTGCAGGGCCGGTCCTCATTATTTTCAATGGGGACGTTAGCCCTCCCGTTTTTAAAGATCAAGTTTTAACACTCGATACCAAGACAGCAAAAAACTATACCCAAACAAGCCTAGAATGCTTAATCACCAAGTGCTTTGTCTTACATACAGAATAATTATTATTTGTCTCTCATTTCTGATTTATTGGAGGTGCATGGGGCTAGCTGTTCTCTCTCTTTTACCCTGGCCTGGTGACAGTTGGAAACAGGATTGGGGGGTTTTACAACAGGGGAGTGGACCACAAACGTAACAAGCAAAATCACTTCCCCTCAATTCTGAGCTTGAGAATGAAATGAAATGTCTGACGTTAAGATCGAAACGCTACCAGAAGGAAGGATTTACCTGTTAGCAGTTGAGAATCGCCAAATTAATTAAAAGTTTCTGTTAAAATGAGGACCGTGTGCTCATTCACACAATAGCATGTATTTTATCCCTCAAACTTCCTCTGAGTAAGATTCTTCTTTGTTTGAGCAAACACACATAAACAGTGGAAAATAGTAAGTGGAAAATGCCAAGAGGTCAGAGAGATTTACAGTCAATGTGCCACAATTTGTTCCAGGTGAGGATAGCACCAGTCCCCCGGTCTAAAAAACAATCCGCTAACTCTACTGGAGCAGGCTAGTTGTTGTTGTGCCAGGCTTATAGTAAGTGACAAGAGGCTCAACATGCTGCAACACACTGGAAACAACCTGCAGAGCGCAGCCAACTCTACGCCGCTGTGTTCACACATGGTACACAGTGTGAAAGTGTGTTGAGTTGCCTTCGCCAGGATGTGCTCACTCAGGTTCAGCTGTCTCAGACCAGATGAAAGGTTCTGATTGCTGATATTTTGTGTGGATATTTGATAGCTTTCATTTGACAATTCTAATTTCCACAAAGCATTTTGATGGCATAAAGTGCTTTGTGGGAATCAAAAATTGGAGCGCTGAATCTTTCCAATGAAAGACAGACCAATGACATTGTTGGAGGTTGGTTAACAGTTAGGTCACAATGGCTACATGAAGTTGTGGCAAACCTTGTTTAGTATTTTATTGTTGGTATTGGTTTTCATTCTGCAGCCTTTTGATTCAGATTCAGTAAAAGATCAGCGTGGTTCTTCAAGCCCAGTCAAACCAGCACTGATGAAGTCCCGGTCACAGAACAGAACAGAACACAGTAATAGAAACATTTACATAAATGTACTTCAATGGAATCGCCACGATCATTCAATTCCCTTGCGGGTGAAGTAAATATGCGCAAAATGTTTGCGTTGAGTTCAACTCAAGTGAAATTGACCAATTGCAAAGCGTCTGGACGGTCCTGACCGTTGAGAGGAGAGCTAGCTATCATAGCTTATTAGCTGTGTTGTATCTAAATCCAAAAGTTCTCTGAGACAACGGGTTTACTGTCAGTTAGCAAGTGCTGTTAGCTTAGAAAACTTTTATCCCCCTTATAGTAACTCAATGTCACATGAAATGATGTACCATCTTGAGAACAAAATGCCAGAGGAAGTAAAAGTTGCGAGAGAAAGAAACTCGGAGAGCTGTTTTCACTCGTGCTAGCTTGTTTCCGTCTTGCTATTTTCCCTTTTCTCAAGTACACACAATTTTTTCTGTGGTAGTTTCCGGTGTGACCAGGCACCAAGGTAGATTTCGTTCAGGTTTTTTCTTTTTTTTCTTCTGATTCTGTAGAGTAGGTTAGAGTCATAGAAATAGAATCAGAGTAGAACGGACAATCGCCATTTTTTTAAAACTAGTCAAATGACCCCGGCGACAGTTCAATGTCCGTTTTACTGTCATTCTATTTATATGGTTAGAGTAGAATTCTGGAAAAAAAAAATTTCCTCTCTTGTCACATATATAATTGATAAAATAACTAATAATAATCTCTTTGGTCAGGAGCCTGACCTTTTGTAAGTGAATGACTGGATAATGTTTAATCAAAGGCCCCCCCCCCCCCAAAAAAAAAAAAAAAAACACACAGACTTTGAGACTCAGCTGCCCTGAGCTGACTCTTTCTCTGAGGGCTTACAGGTGGCAAGGAGAATGAAAAAGGAAGTCGTGAGACATTTTGACAAACTGTACCGAGTACAGAGGCAAAGTCTTAAGAGAAACCTGCATGTGAGGCTCGACTTATCCGCCAATTGTCAGACTTCTGTGCTGTTTCCAAGGGGCCAGAAGAATGCATGTGCAGGGCACATAATGTGAATGTGCAAAACTTGATTCTTTTATTTGTTAAAAATCTTTTGTCTTGGTATGGCTGATCTTTTTGTATGTGTCAATTATGTTCAAATTGTGATTTTTTTTCTTTTCTTCTTCTTTTCTATTCCTTTCCTCCTTTCCCTAATCTTTTTAACTCTTCTTGATTATTGTATTGTGTCATAATTTTTTTTTCGAGCAAAAAACAACCACTGTAAAGATGAAGCAACGTCTCCACGCTGGTCAAAGGCACAAAGTACTGTAATCTGCAGAGCGGACACCAGAGGGCAGCGCAGGGATTCTCTTAACTGTACAACTTTTCAGTGCGTCTCTGTGTCCTCTGGATTCACACCCACACATGTCCAGCCAGAGTGACATTTCTTTTGTCTCCTTTTCTACAGCGTTTGATTTGTTTTAAAAGTTGCATCCTTCCATCTGTTCACTCTCAGTCTGTATCCTCCACTCTCTCACTGACCAGGCGCCAGCGTTCTGCCTCTGCGTCAATGGATAGTTGTGAATACTTCTATAAGGGGGCAAGTAATGCTTTGTCTATTTATTTTTAGATGCACACAAAGCAAATTGTACATATTATATTTATTCTATATATATGGTTGTTTATTTTGTCATTTCATTTTGGCTCCGTTTCTTTGTCACCATGTTGTTGTCACTTTTCTCTTCTCTCTCATGTTTTTTCTTTGTCTTTGCAAAAGGCCAGTAGAACTTCTTGATGCTCGCCGCAGTAGAACGGCGGTGAGGTGGATGAATAGCACAGTTGCCTAATAGCAGTCTTTACACGCCTCACACATATGCACACACACCCTGTGTCACACACAGGGAAAGCATACTTATATAGAATGGCCTTAACCTATCAGAGCCAAGCTCAACTCAGAGTAACCAATCAGGAGCTAGGTTCGCCACAGAGTAGCATCTCTTTAATTAGCTTTGATTAATAAAAGGTGTACAGTGAGATGATTATGATGTACTGTAATAATTACTTTATATGATGCGGCAGTGGAGAGGAGGGCTGGTAGCAGCAGTCACAAGCTTGTGTACACGTGAATCTGCGGATGAGGACTTTGAGGCAAAAAAAAAAACCTCAGGCTGGTTTACAGGGCATCTGAGAAAGTCTGGAGTCAAGTTAAGCAGCAACAGAAGGAAGTTTTTCCTCCCGTATATGAAATACCCAGCCTTTAAAACCCTTCACCCACCTACTGCCTTGTTAACCTCAGTGCTTCAAACCCTCGAACTCCCAGGGAGCCAACATCCACATCAAGATGGAGTCTTTTTAATTCAGACTTTAGACTTCAGCTCTGAGAAACTGATGTCAAAACATGTACGGTTTCGTGGGATCAAGGTCTTTGCATTTTCTGTGTGTTCTTCTTGTAAAAGCCCTCCCTCTGTGAGGCTGGAGGAAGGCTCTCTCCCTGCAGGACTTTGTAAATTGCTGGAAATAAAGGACTATATTATTTCATACCATTCCTCCCTCTTATTGTCTGTTTTTGTCAGCTTTTACTGTGAATGTGTCGGCGATCTGACAGGATCGATGCGCCTCAGTCTGCTCATCTTCTAAGTACAGATGTTCAGAAGACAGGATGAAGCTCAAACTAAACTTGCTATGATCTTAGGTACATGAAAGCTACTGTGGTCATTGGTTTGTTTCACTGTCTCTTAGCTGCTCTGCCACTGATTACAAAGTGTGTCCCTTATTTCCCTCCAGGGATAAACTGCAGTCCCAGTGCTATCTGGATTGTTAAAGGTTCTTTTTTTTTTTTTACATTAACTGAAAGCTTGCAAAAATAATGTCAAACCTGCAAAAAACTTTTTCTTTTTTTTTTTGCAACTTGGGGGCAGCAGAAATAATCTGTGAGCACAACAAGAAGCTACAGGCAAAAAACTTTTTTTTGGTTTGGGCTATTTTGCTTCCAGAACATGTCTTCTTTCAAATTAGTAGGAAGAAAACATCGAAAATACACATTTAGGTGTTTATTTTACTAGTTGCGTCTTTAGATTTCTCCTAAATTCATCAAACGTTAGCTTTGGATAATGCCTCATTTGTATACGTAAACTTAACATTTCAGACAACTTGTAATACAAAAAAGAATTGTCTTAATATAAGTAATCAACTAGGATAAGTTTATTGGTGATATATATTAGTTACATTTATTTACTCTATTCACCTGTCGTGTCTTGCAACATTTATGGAATTTACAATACATATGTTTAAATGCTCTCAGACTCTAAGGCAGAAGTCTCTAATTCATTCCTATCTATATTCTGAAGGTTTTTACACAGGGGTTTGTTCGTGAATCATTCATAGCCTCACATTGTATCCTCCATACATTCTGCCAAAATGTATGTAATGGTACAAAGGGAATTTCAAAATTCCCTTGGTAAAAACCTTTGACTCTAATATAGCAACAAAATAAAATAAGAATTTTGAACCTGACGTTATCCAATGTTCAGATTTCTGTCCCGGATATGCATGCACATTGGCACATATTTAATAAGATAATTACTCACATGCAGCTTGAAAAGCTCTGAAAGCTTGTCAACAAAGAAAGCACACAGGGAAATGCATTTCATACATATCAGAAGTAATAAAAGGGAAGGAAATATTCCACAAACATCATAAAAGATGTGCTCTGCTTGATGTCATTATAAGTGCGGAAATTCCCTTTTGTCTATGGACTTTTTGATTAAATGCTTCAGCTAGACCTTAAGTAAAAGTAAGTAAGTATTATGAGCAAAATATACTTACCTAAAATTAAAAGTACTAACAACGCGGAAGAATATCCCCTGTGACTGTTATATTATTTGATATTATACTACTGGTTTGTTATTACTGATGCATTTATGTGTAAGTAGCACGTTACTGTTGTAACTGGTTGGTGAGTGTTTCCAGAGCCAACAGTAAACATGAGATACTGTTTGGTCTGCAGTGAAATATAACTTTGACCTCCAACAATAATGATGAACACAAGATTATGTTTCATCATACCGGAGCTCTTACACTGGGAACAAAGGGTTTGGATAAAAATATTTAATCATTGAAATTAAATAGATACAAAATTGAACACAAAGAGAGTAAATGAAATTAATCTTTAAATACATTGAACCAGTTTGAAAAAAAAATATGGGGTACCCAACTGGAAAAATGACATGTGTGCAAACAAGCCAAAGATAAAAGAGAGGAAAAGGATAAGTACTACAGCAGTAGCTCATTTAAAGGTTCTATATGTAACCTTTGGCATAATTTAATTGCTTCGTATTGCCAATGAGTGAACAGGTTGTCACGTATCTTTAAAACTGAGATGTTTCCCGTCTAAATCGGTTGCCTAGAACAGCCTGTGGACTGATATCTATGTAAAGGACTTGGGACGTTTATCCGGGACAATTGATGTGGCGTAATGCGCGCTCCTGGTTGCCTTGCCAGCAGTGTGCAACAGCCAGCTAGCTGTAACTTAGCGATGCAACATAAATAGCTGATAAAGTCATTGGCAAACGGCGAGCTAGCCAATTTATCAGCCAGATCAGCCCAGGGAGTCTGGATGAATTAGCACAACAGTATTTGGATACTTTAGCTAGCTAGCAATTCGTCCACGTTAGCAAGCAAACTAGCGTTAGCTAACATTAGCCAGCTAAAACCACAATATATGTGTGGACTCATGTGGTGTGTGCTGGTCATTCATGCAGCCAATGGTCCAAAAACTATATAAGAACATGACAGAGAGTAATTTTATTCTAAATATGATCAATATCCCCCCCAGCATTCTATCAACATGATGCCAGTTAATCACGTCCAGTCTCGTGTATGTCACGTCACGGTTTTTGGCCCATGCCCAGGATGCTTGCTCGCACCTACGGAGCGCGAGCGCAAGCAGCAGGATGCTGACTGCAGTTCACTTAACGGCCACCGGTGTCCTTAACAGCAAGGATTTTCTGAAAGTTACATGTAGAACCTTTATCTAACAGGAGATGAGCAGAGGGTTGATGCTGCTGCTTTGACACCCTGAAGATGGACCCAGGGCTTTCTCTCGGCTCTCCTCCATCATCATCCTCTCCGTTTCCAAGGAGATCCCCGGAAGACAGCCGGACACAGAGGGCGTCAGCTACCTGCAACACCTGAAATGGACCTGGATGGGGAAATTGAAAAGTACCAAGGATAATTTCAGCAAAGAGCAACTCTAAAATATGAATTCTTATTTTCAGTTGGAATACAACTGGAACACACCTACCATCTCCACTCCTGCACACATCCAGAGTGTCCATCACTATCTTTCCCAGGGCCCTGCGGGACACGTTCTACAGATAGAGTAAGAGTTTGACTATTTTATTTGTAAAAACAACAACATGAAAAACACGGGCCAAAAAGCAAAAAAACACAAATCCCACAAAAAACTGTTAAAAAAAACCTAAATCAAGCCTATACAGCTTCATATCAACATACACATATAACATAATATTTGCAGGTCTAATACCATAGTTAGATCATTAGAGGGGAACAGTTTGGATCCCCAAAGTTGTCAATATTGAAGAAACAATAAGTCACTATGAATTCAATAATTACATGAATAAATTGTGTAAAATGTATACATGAAGTATTTTAAGAAATGGTTAAATGGTTTTCAGCATTTTATAGCAGTTTATTTGTATTTCACAATAGACATTTTTACTTTAAAAGTCTGTTTTTATTTCATATTGCCGCTTTTATTTAAAGGCATTTCTATTTTTTTCATAATTTCAGAGAGCAGTGACAACTCCACTGTCATGAATAGTAACATTAAATAAAATGTTTCATCATGAAAAGTGACATTATGAAAGAAAACTTGACGTGACATAAAAGAGTCATTGGCCACATTTATGCCACTATGAAATAAAAACAGACTTTTGAATAAGGGCTTCCAAACTGAAATAAATAATGACATGCAATACAACTTACTATTACTACAAAGAGAATAACAAAAAATTATTTTATGATAATGAATTGAGTTTTTATATTTTGCACACTTTATTCATGTCTATTTTAGTTTTTTTATTTATTACATATTGAACACCATTAAAAAAGGAAGGACAATAAAAAGGAAGAACCCAATTCTAATTCACACATACAAATTACTGGCATGTACAGTGTCTTATCTACTCAGTTTAAATACATCACGCTTCTTTTTAAGTAATAATAAAATTGATCAAATAAAAAGATTATTGTCTAATTATTACTGAATACAATGTGTCCTTTCAAAATAAAGTACCATTCAAGAAGCATTATAAAACAATAGACATTAAAGGAACGTGCGAGTGTGCGTGCGTGTACCTTGTTGCGTAGCTGCAGCAGCAGTGTGAGGGCATCTGTGAGTTTGTCCTCTAGCAAAGACAGACGTGTCTTTTCTTTCTCCTCAGACCTTGTCTTGACCTCCTCTTCTTCAGACCTCTGGCAAACAGAAGACATGAACGCAAACAAGTTATATTAGCAGTCAGATGAGTATGGAAGCCCTGAGAGGCGAGCGAGAAAAAAAACCAATATTCTGTTCTATATATCTATTTTTTAAGTCTGACCTAAACTGTTTTCTCCCCTGTGTTTATTACTTAAGAACATGTGAAAAAAAGGATAATCTTTCTAAATTCCTTCTTTCTTTTTTTTTTTTTTTTTTTAAAGGTTACCGTAATTTCCGGACTATAAGCCGCTACTTTTTTCCCACACTTTGAACCTCGCGGTTTATACAATGACGTGGCTAATTTATGGATTTTTTCCCGCTTTCACAAGCTTCATGTCGCCAAAAAACTGAGCACCGTCGCATAATGTGACGTAAATCGAGCGCGCTCAAACTTCCCATTCATTACGATAATTAACTTTTTTACGAAATT
>CALSCE010010661.1:4569259-4580923 GCA_943593645.1 Bovichtus variegatus
AGAAGAAGAAGAAGAAGAAGAAGAAGAAGAAGAAGAAGAAGAAGAAGAGGAGTTACATATTGATCCAACTTCAGGGACACAGAACAATATTTAGAACTCATGTCATATTACTTTTCACACTTTTTAAACAGTTTTTTTTTGTAAAACTCAAGTATGTACTACTGTAAGTCCAAGGTACTTTAATTGAGCATTTCCATGTTATGCTACTTTACACTTCTACTACATTTTATTTCAGGAGGAAATATTATACTTTACTAATTAACATATCAAACATGAGTTTATAAAGGGATGCACCGTTAGAGATTAAACTAGACTATTAAACACCTCTTCCAACTACAACAGTAAAATGCAGTAATAATAAAATCAGTAATACTAATCCAATAATATAATATGGAATACCACAGTAAAAAGAAAATCCGGACAGAGTGATATACATGCATACTTTTATCTAAATAACCTTTTTACTGCTAATAGAGTTTTTTTCAGTGTGGCATTGTAACTTTTGACAAGTTCTTTTCTATGAAAAATACGACTGGGGCGACAAAAGGTAGGGGCGGGAACAGCTGGGGACGTAACAGGAAATCCTCCGTAGACCAGACCCGTTGGTTGGCTGCGGCCCCTAAATTGAGGCACAGCTATTGACTCGTCTCGGCTAACGTGCTTAAGCACAATTTTGAGGTACTTGGATATTTTTATTGTATCCTACTTCATACTTCTACTCCACATTTTAGAGGGAAGTTGCACTTTTCACTCCGCTTGTTAGTTACTTTACAAATAAACTATTTACATTTTTCACATGAGAAGCTTATGAAATAAAAAGTCTCATTAGAGATTACATCAGTGGCTTTAAAAAAGCACTGGCACCTCCTGTTCATGTTGCAGATGTCTGAGTTGTCAGCAAAGAATGGTTTCCCCTCTAAACCTCTCCCTTAACTATGAATACAATTGTGTATTCACTTTGTGTTTTTTGGGGGGGGGTTTTATCCACTCAGATTTATCTTGTGACCTTTAGGAGAGAACACGACCCTTAGGTTGGGAACCACTGGGCTAAACTACCTAACTCTTTATAAAGTAGTTCAAATCAGCTCCACCAGCTACATCAGTGAAATGCTGCTTACACACTGATGCGTCAGTATTAACAATCTAATATGGTCATGTATAATAATGTATCAGTCACAGGGACTCTGAGCACTGGCTGTGGGGGGATAACAGAAAGAGAGAACAGGTGGTTCAGGTCGGGAGATGGAAAGGGTGAACAATCAATCATGTGTAACACTCACACTGAACAAAGTAAAGTGGGAAAGGTTACATGGTAAGATCAAATAAGTAATTGCCTCCTGCTGATTCCCACACACTGCCTCCAGTCTATTATTACGGCTGTGTGCATTCAGTATAACCGAAGCTTAGGCAGTGAAGTGAAATATGTATAGTTAGAAGTCCTCCTTAAATAATTCCCCATAATAAACTCGAGTACGTGCAACAAGTAGAAAACGTTACAGCCTACTCTGGATTATGGCATGGCACAGTACCTGACTCGCCTCTGTCTTCTGCGCTTCGACCTTTAATCGATCTGTTAACGGCTCCACTCTGATCCCTCGCCAGATCAAAGCTGACACATTTTCTCCGTCTGACACGCGGCCACCGGAGCCGGATCTTCCGCTCCACCAGCTCCGTGCCCTCAGTGACGGGCAGGCGCCAGGCAAACTCCCCGGCGTCTCTACGCGCACTGCGCACGCGGAAATACCCACAGAGCCGCGAGTGGAAGTCTTTAAATGACAGCTGGCTGGGCAGCGCAGAACATACATCCCCGAACTCTTCATCTTCCTCATCTCTTTTCAATGTCCTCTTTCCTTCCTCCGCTCCGGTGAGTCCCAGCACTGCGCACAGCGCGCTGAAATCCTCCGCCGACACCGTGTCGTCCCGGTTGGTGTAGGCCAGGTGGTGGAAGACCTCCTGCAGGTATTGGTCAATTCCAGTGGCCAGGACCACGATTTCGTTCTCCACGCCGGGATCGGGGCAGTGGTGATGTGCCAGGGCGCTCCGGAGCCACTCGCTGTTACGCGCTGCTCGCGGCGAGGGCTGGACGCGCGGCGGGGCCAATGCGGTGCGCTCCATGCCTGCACATAAACCGATTTAGTTTTCCTCCAGATCTTACCAAATAAATAAAAATCAGATCACGATTAAGCAACCAATATGATATCAGACCAGAATGAGGCTAAAAACACATCCCGGTGTTGCTTGACTCTGCGTAATTCCCCGGAAACCTCTCTTTGGATTTCCTCCCGTTCAAGTCAAGATCTGATCCCCTCGGGTGAAAAAAAAAGGGAAGAAGTTCCACTGTACCGACTCCACCCTTTTATGTGCACACTCTGACTGCATGTGAGTGTGTGTGTGTGTGTGTGTGTGTCTGCCAGTAAGGTGCTTTTCATGCTTAAACTGGGGCCAATGTTGGTGCTACGTGTTGTTTGATCTCCTTCACGAAAGTGTATCACATATCAAGTTTTGCCAAAACACTTTGCAAGGCATACCTACCTCTCACTGAGTCTCACTGAGCAATTCTTCTTTGTTGAGTATCAGATTCAGTGAGTTTTTGAGGTGAATGATATCATTTGCAGAGACTTTGTGTGGCACCTGTCATCCACAACAACAAAGCACAAGAATCCAGAGTGAGTCATGGTGGGTTTCAGTTTACACCTTTACTAGAATGAATCTTAAGTGGATCTGACTCACTGCCTGTGTGGCGGCAACAACAACAACAAAAAGAATCAAATGTGTCCTGATACTCACACAGACCTTTACTTGGAAGTCAGGAACAAATTAGTTTCCAGGTAAAACTGCCAGCGGAAATACCTTTCCCCACCCCGACCACCACTCACACACCTGACAGCAATAACAAAGAGAGCGTCTTTATCACACTCTCCATAGGCATGACTGCACCATCCCAAACACATCAATTACACGCCACTGCTGAGTCTAACTATAGCATCACTAATAGACAAGAATTCCGTACATGGGAATTAGTGCCAAAACTATTTGTCAATTGCAGGAAGTCATTCATCAAAGAAAATTACCAATTTCCTTCTCAATTGTGAGGATTTACTGCTTTAATGTGATGGTGCTGTAAATTCAATGGCGTTGGGTTTTGGATTGTTACTTACTGTTAATAATTACAGGACTCCCTCCTTTGGCTCTGGGAACGTTTTTCATTATCTTAAGACATTTCATATAAAAACATGGCATCAGATAAATGTAGAAGACGCATGCAACTGTAGTCCGAGTTCAGCAAGTATAAAAAGGATTTGAACATATAAAAAAAATGTTTTGCGTACTGAAGAAGGTATAGCTGAAATATGCATTTTACGCCCCTATTGAACGTGGAAGCTGAATTTAAAAGAGAATTCTGACAGGTTTGGGTGAGCAAACTCTTTTTTGTACTTGCAACATGTTATAGATCAACAAATATATTGAAAAATTTGATTATGAAAATAAATGATACGCTATAACATTACACTTATTTACACCACACCACGGGTGTATCGAATAAGCATATATTTTGTGTGTGTGTGTGTGTGTGTGTGTGTGTGTGAGTATGTGTGTGTGTGTGTGTGTGTGTGTGTGTGTGTGTGTGTGTGTGTGTGACTGCATGAATGCGTGGATGCATGCACATATGTGGTCGTGGCTATTGCAAATTTGCCCTTGTTTAAAAATAATACCACTGGAAAAAGCTAGGGGGGGGTTAAAAAGTTGTCTTTTGCCACTTATAAATATAGATATAGAGAATAATTCAAAAAGGATCATGAACACAACTGAAGATTGTCTGGAGTTGAAGATCGTACTTTTTCACCTTTGCATACTAATGTGCTGGCGAGCAGATGAGTCATCTGAAGTGACTCGAGCTCACAAAGGGAAACCATCACGTAATGTTTGGTCTTTGTTTTGGTTTCTCGCACTAATCTGATTGTGGTTGAACTGCAGCACTCACGGTGACTCATCTGGGGCTTTTTACCTTTGGAAAGGTGTGTGAGTGTCGCGTTTCAGTCTGTGACATGTAAGGCTGCTTCCTCAAGACAGACACATGTATTCTCTCAAACGCAACACAAATTGTCCTCAAGATATGAAAAGACACTTATCGCCTGTGGCCTGGCTGCTTCACGGACGTGTGGGGGCAGGCAGAGCTTAGCTCGGCCGGCTGTGTCCTGGAAACTAGGTTTTCCCTCCCAGGCTGTCGGGGGGGAGGAACACAGTCAAGGTCAAGGTATGCACTACAGCCATGGATACAGATACACACACACACACACGTCATTTTTATTAATGCACACAATCGATCGATCAACGGATGTCTCATATAATCATACAAGGTGTCACTTCAGTGAAATGTAATCATGCAGTTCCTTCAATGTATGAATTGAAAAAAGTTTTAAATCAGGCAGCGAACATTGGCCATTTCTTTGTAGAAATAATGAGCAATTTTTGTAAAATGTTATTTATTTAATGTTCTCACCGACTCTATTTCCTGTAAATGTATACACGTAAATGAACACAGATTCACTACTTAATACTTTATACTGCGCTAAACTACAAACCTGCACGCACACATACTGTACTATGGCCACCCACAAGGAGTAA
The DNA here is from genome assembly GCA_943593645.1 of Bovichtus variegatus. NCBI lineage: Eukaryota > Metazoa > Chordata > Actinopteri > Perciformes > Bovichtidae > Bovichtus > Bovichtus variegatus. The sequence goes on from CALSCE010010661.1 coordinate 4,573,886, forward strand.
ATGGCCTTTGGTGCTTGTTGTTACAGTTAACTGTTAGCTGTCAGACGGCCAGTCAAAGCAGCAGCTACACAGCCATTCACAAAAAAGATTGGGTTGTGGAGATCTGTCGTGACCTAAGGGTAAGAATAATTCAGGGTGCGGTATGTGAAGCCCTCCCTCTGCCCTGACTGGTTTTTCTTTGGAATTATGTCTTACATAAATCACATAATAGGTGTTTTGGTGAGGGTAAATGCTCTCTTCATCTTCCTATGCATGTGTGTGTGTGTGTGTGTGTGTGTGTGTGTGTGTATGCCTGCCACCCTCAGACAGTCAGTTCCCCAGCTGCTGCCTGCTCTGGGTGAAAGGACCTGATCGGAAAATGAAAGGATAGAAAGCAAGAAGAGGGGGCTATAAAGGGGGGGGGGGAGTGTGTGTTTGTGTGTGTGTGCTCATGCATGCATGCCCGAGTGTCCTGTTGTTCACCTTTGAGAGGAGGAGTGAGGCAGTATCAGTCTTGATAGGACTTGGGTGAAGGCTTTGTGTTGGCCGCCATATGCTCCTCTGAGGGTCAACAGAAAGACACACACACACACACACACACACACACACACACACACACACACACACTCACACACACATACCACCTCTTTGAAGTGACGACACTGACCGATGTGCTGTGTCAGTTGACTGCGGGCTCGTCCTGGTTTAACCCTGCAGGGTGTGAAGGTCTCTAAAGGGGAGGTCACACATGTTCACCTTTTTGTCAACTTTTGGGTGTCCTCTTACTTCTTTATTGATCTGTGACCATTTCCTGTCAGGGCCCGCATGTTTCAGGACTGGGCCACATGTCAAGGACAGACGGAGGGTTGCACATCATATAGTATATAGTAGTGGCTTTGTGTCTTTTTGTAGTCATTTTGCGTCTCTTTGGAGTTGTTTTGTGTCTCTTTGTAGTCGTTGTGAGTGTCTTTGCAGCTCTTTTGGATTTCTTTGTAGTCTCTTTGTAGCCGTTTTATGTTTCTTCGTGGTCATTTTGAGTCTCTTCCTGGTTGGTACGTGTCTCTTCACCTCCAACAGGCAGCACAGAAAGAAAGAAAGAAAGAAAGAAAGAAAAAAGGAGAAAAGTACAGGAGAAAGGAAGGAAAAAATTATATCTATAGCCATCAGATAAATTATATTATATATATATATACATTAAGTTGTATACACTATCAGATTCTCACTTTGCCCATTTAAACATCGAGCGTATACAGAGCAACATTAGCATTCATGTTTCAGTGCACCTGACCCATTTTAAGTCCAATATTCACACTTCTTTTCACTCTGTTTTTGGTCTCTGCCATCTCCTGAGGGAAATATCTGTCTCTCCAGCTACTAAATGCTCCACTTTGTTCACCAGCTAATTGCTACCTGTGTCTGTTTGATGCAGAGCAGGTAGTGTACAGCGAGTATAAACAGCTTTATTCCACTTAAAAAACAACATTAGTAAAGTTGCGGGTTGGAAAACTAAAAGTTGTCAACACGCTCTGTCGCTGAGGGGAACTGCAGAGTCAGTTGATAAGCCTGTGGGTTTGTCACTATCAGTGGCCGCTTTCACATAAAAGTAGTCATGTGATCCCCAGTATCTCAAAATACAAAGTGGTACTTAAGTACACTGCGTGAGTCAATTGTCCTTAGTTATTTAAAATCTCTGAGATGTGGCCTTTTTTTTTTTTTATCTAAGCCTATAGTGGTATGCACACTAAAAAATATGAGGTTGAAAACAACCCATTTTGTGTACCAAACTACCCTGCTGGGTTACTTATTGGACCAATCACACACTGGGTTAATGTGATAAAGCCAGACGGGTTCATCATTCCGGCCACCTATTAGTTCATATTGACTAAAATGCCAAGATCATTTTACCTCATAGATGAGTTATTATTATTTCCATGTTTCCTTACAGTAAAATCTGTACAAATGTTATTAAAATAGACTTAGACTTACATAAAATAACTTGGACGTGTGGGCCTAATCCAAAATACATTTAAGATTTTGTGATGCAAATCATAAACACTTGCAATAATAAAGACACCTAAAGACCTTTTATTAGACCTAGAAGTCAACAGGCATTTTTCAGAGCCACCTCATGTTACTGAACGTGTAATGCAGCTTTATTTTGCGATAGGACAAACAATCTTTTGTCACCAGTGCATGAGCTCTAAGTGCTTTGGTGATCTTTCTACTTTGTGTGCTCAGGTGTGCTTATCTGAAGTATCTGGAGTGGGACAATCACTGACCTACATCTCTGACAAAACCCTGAAATGTCACGGAGAGGGGGGGGGGTTTATTATACATTTTAGTTAAAGTGTGGGTGCATCTTAAAGACTCTGATAGTAGAGCAGCATTGAGTTGCGAAGAAAATTACAAACCACCAAACAGGACTAAAATCTTCTGTTAGTCCTGTAAGAGTGTAAATTGTAAATTTCCCCGCTGTGGGACTAATAAAGGATTTCTGGATTTCTGAGTGACATTCAAGGCAAATAAAAGTTATTTAAAAAAAATTATTCCAGGGTCGTGTTTACTGGCATTTTGAACTTCCATATACAGTAACTCACTCTTGTGGTATTCACAAACTCGTTAGTTGAACATTTTCAAAAAAGTTCATGAGTTGTGACATGCACTGAAAATGTAATAAATGGCATTTGTTCAAATGTTTTCATTTTACAATATAAGCATCTCGATGCATCTAAAAATCAGTGGAGCTTTTTTACCATGATGGTGTAACCTTGGTTTGACAACTGTCACTCTGGACCGTGCTAAAAGACTATTCCAGCAGACAAACTATCAAAGTCTGAGTCCAGATGGCCAGATGTCCTTGAATGACCTCCCGTTCACTCACATTGTTGTGGATCATAAACTGGCCACATTGCTCAGCCACATCTGTCAACTTCGAAAACCGATCCATGTCCTCTGCGTGGGTTTGTGTAAATGTTATAGAGGTTGTGTGTGAAAGTAAACACTCCTCACGTGGAACGGCCCCTCTTCCCAAACACAACCAATTCTTTCTAATCATGCAATCTGTGATAGATGAGGAGTGTGTCAACACCAGCCTCCACATGAGAAATTAGGTTAGACAAGAAGCAGGCTCGGAGTTCACTCCTTCAATGGAGACGTGATTTACGACGAGTGCTTGTGTGTGTGTGTGTGTGTGTGTGTGTGTGTGTGTGTGTGTGTGTGTGCATGTGTAAACAGCACTCCACAGTGTGACAATGTAAACATTTCCTCATTCCTGATATATCCAAGGAGCAGCGATCTACCTTTGAGCTGTCCCACCTGTATACAAGGTCAAGGCTAAGATGCATGCATGCACGTTCACATACTCACTCACACAAGCACACACACACACACACACACACACACATGCACACGCAATTTGCAAAGTGCATTCCTGAGAGCCAGTGAAGAGCGTGGATGAAGTTTAGGGAGGGCAGACGAGGCGTGTGGCTACAGGTCGAGCTGCTACAGTCACACACGCAGTCTTGTCTGGGTGTGTGACTGACTGCACACACCAACACATCCCACCGTGTCCTGTAACAACTAAAAATAGCCAGTAGTCATTTGCAAACTTGTACAAAGTGTAGTTGCTCAAAAGTGTTGGCCGTAAAGGAGAGGTGCATTCCTTGCTGTTTGCACATCTTCACAGTATTCCTAACATCCACAATACACATCATTAATAACCTCCATCTCACACACGCACACACTGACACAAACACGTAACACATACACGTATACACTTCCCCTTAATGCCTCTACAAGTATTTCAAGGCTAAGTATCATCTATAGGATACATACTTTGAGACAGGAAGCTGTAGCAGAGCAGGATATATGCTGGTCCCTAGCAACTATTTTGGGTATAAAATGTGTAGTTTTTTCTGTAAGGCACTATGACCTGAAGTCAGCTGCTAATGCTGACAGGTGCAGAGGATACATGCGTCTTCTCGCAGTGCATGTGACACCGGCTTCAGACTGCAGCCATTTCCTTTTTTTTTTTTTTTTACTTTCAAAAATGGAACTGGAAAAAGCATGTTTAGCTCAACAGCAACTTTGAAGAAGTTGTTTTGATTTATTCAGAGGACACAAATGTCTGCATTAAAAAACTTTTATATATTAACGTTATTTTTCCACTTTTACTGACTTAAACCTTTTAACCAAATTCAGACCTGATCATAACTACCAAATACAATTTTTCTGAATTTTAACCCTTTAAATGTCAGTTTGTTTACATAATACCACTGTTGTTTTTCATGATAAAACACATTTTGTATTAATAATGTATTAATCAATTATTAGTGATTAATAAAATTTAGATGTATTTTCTGTAGAGAAAATGACAACATTGTTTGTGACGCATTAAAAAAAAAATTGTGTAGGACCAGTAAAATAGCATGTATTTGCCCAATAGTGCAAACATTGAAAATGTCTCAATCTGGTGGAAAATAGTAAAAGCTATATTTTTGGAGGCAGGACTCTAGATTGAATTCCCAATATAATAGAATGCATTATTTTATGGTGCCATGGCTGTCGAATCAAAATTGGGGTTTTAATGGGAATGGAAACATTTGTCCTTAAGGACTGACTGTCTGTATTTAGGCTACACACGTTATTATAGACTGATTACAGGAGCTGAGGTTGAACTTCCAACATTTTTAAAATGTAAAATAAAAACCTCACACCCTTGCCATATGCATTAACACAATCAAAATGATAAAAATAAATATAAAAATTACAAATAAGAGATAAAAAATGAAGTACTGCAAAAGTCAAGAACTGTAATCATAATGTAGAAATTTACAATTACAAATTTGAAAAATATCTGTTTTTAAGAGTTGTATAATGTTTAAAATGAAGAGGAAGGAATGTGCAAATGTTCACTCTATTAATATATATATAAGTAAACTCAGTGGGCTTACGTTAAAGTACATAACATGTAGAATAAATATATACAATACAATGAGAAAAAAAAAAATCAAGAAAAAAAACACCCATCCATTAAAATGTAATGACGAACAAAAACTGGCACACGAATCATAAGCCTGTGAAACGTTGGAAAACCACCAGAGGTATGACTGGATTGTAGTCATTGAAGGGGCCCCAAACATTAGGTGCACTAAGAGCCAATAGTAGAGTCATATGTTCAGCATGGAGTGAATGCATGGGGACTCTGGCTGCTGCAATAAGAATGTTATGGGAAGATTAAACAGATTTATCCGTGTGGGCCCAATCACGGCTCTCTGCTCCCAAACAGTAAACACGGCAGACCAAAAAAACAACAACTTCCTGTGGACCTGTTTATGTACTGTGGTTTAGCGCACATACACAGCAGTTGTGAAGTAGTTGCCTCCAGCAATATAGGCAACAAGTTTGAGCAGATTTAATGTGGCCGGACGTCTGCGGTTATTCTTCACATTGTTCAGCGGCTGTTCGGCTCTTTGAGATTTACAGACAGCAGAGTCATAGATGAGCATGGAAGCCAGGGCGCGTTAGAAGAGCCACAGCACTGGTCGGCAACGCATGAGTGCGGAAGAACAAGTTCTGGGACCAAGTTTTATCTGCACAGAAGTAAGATACGAACATATTGAGTATTAAATATTTCACGCACTATCAAAAAGGTGGTGTCCTCCCCGTCTTTCGGAATGTTTAACCCAAACTCTTATTCATAAAAAAGCAGATGACAGCCCATCATTTCAAGATTCACAATGCGACACAGTATACCCCATTTTATCGCAATTAATCCGGCTGATTATTTTCATAGTCATAATAGATAATCGATTAATCAACTGGGCTATCAAATGTCAAAAGCATTGTGAAAAATATCCATCCCATTTTCTCGAAATCCAAGGTGATGTCTTGTAATGTGTTGTTTTGGCAGTTCAAAACCTAAAGATATTCACTTTAATGTGATATAAAAAGAAGGAACGCTCCATATATGAGAGGCTGAAAACAGCATTTTCTGACATTTTTGCATGAAAAATACGATTGATCGATTATCAAAATAGTTGGCATCATTTTTCCGCTGGTCGGTGAATCGTTGCAGCTTTAATTCAAAGCTGTGAGGGGTTTATTTATATTCAGCACTAACACTTGAAGTTACAACCATGTGGTAAAGCATTTACATTTTTTTTTTTGATTAGAACAACAGTTTCTGCTTACATCCCACCAAGGCATCTTTAAAGTGGACCTTTAATAGTAACAGGGGACATTGACAGTGATGAGTGAAAAAGCAACGTCTTGATGCAGTTGGTTGAAGCTTACAGCTACAGTATGCTCTCATGTACTCCTCCTAACTAGAAGTAATCCTTCAGGGTAACCTGTCTGCCTGTTCGCACCACTTGGCAAAGGCATTTTTATCACTATGCTGCCACCACTTGTCTGAGAGTTGGTACTGCCGTAGAGGAGGCTGCTGATCATTGCAGGTCAGGCTCCCTTCATGTATACGTATATATACTGTATATATATATTATGTTAGCTGTTTGTGAGCTCATTCGTGCCTTTCACTTGTCTATTTTATGCATAGTGCTACTCAATTTACTGCACAGGGACTCGAATCTGACAGAGCTGATGTTTTGGGTCAGGTTTATACTGATACTTCATGTAAACTAATAGTGTTTGTAGTCTTTATCTTCATGCAGCTTTAATGAGTAGATGTCACAGGTAGAACATTAACGTGTAGAAGGCAATCTTGTAGATGTTTTTTATTTTTTTAATCTGGGGGCTGTTTTTTTACACTGCTGGAAATAAAAAAATGTCCATGCATAAATTACCCAACAAAAGCATTTGAACCAGCTACTAGATATATAAACAAACATTTATCTCTCTGGTCTGCACCATTCATCAAAATGTCTTTGTGTGCTCTTAATCAAGACTTTTATTGGTTGGAGTCTGGTCCTATTGGCCGAGCCAGGCTTCTTGCACAGCAATCCACATGAAGCACATTTATAATAATAATAATAATAATAATAATAATAAATAAAAATATAAAATATAAAATATAAAATATAAAATATAAAATATAAAATA
>CALSCE010010661.1:4591752-4611049 GCA_943593645.1 Bovichtus variegatus
TATATATATATATATATATATATATATATATATATATATATATATATGAAAAAAAATACATTAAAAGTCATTTGGTACAGCCCCTAGATATCAAATTATTTCAGTAGAAGGGACAAAACAAAGTGGCCACCTCGGATAGATCAACAGTGGGATATCTTTGTCATACACCAGGCAGGGTTTGAACAGTTGAGACTCAGGCCTCAGGTGAAGGTAGCAGTCTCCAAGGAGAGGGTGTGTCCGTGTTGCACACAGCTTTCTCTCATCTCCTGCTATCAGGCTGACAGGCTGTGGATTAAGCCCTATAAGCCAATTACAGTCCGCGCAGTGGTCTCCGCTCAGCACACCAGTCTGGCTGGCTGAGACACTAACTCTGCGACTCAACCCTTTCCTCACTAGCCAATAATGCCACTTTCAGAACGACAGATTGCGTCATATGACCAGGGCGGAACACAGGTTGGAAAAATGAATGTTCCGTAGGCTTGTGTCATACGCACGGAGATACTAACTCACAAATCCAATGTTTACATCAGATCTGAAAACTAATTTCCAAAGGAGCCATGGTGGTGTATCCATAGTGACCGTGAGTGTCCACTGAGAGCTTGTTCCTCTGCAACTGTGCTCCCAGGGGCCAGCAGTCCCGAGCCTTTGTGCAGTTTGTGCATGTTGGTCTCAGTTATTTTCACCTACAAATATATTTCCACTTTTGCGTTGATCCCGAAACGAGGAAAAGCGTTTTTTGTTTGGTCAGCACCAACCAGTAAGCCATGCTCATGGGAGCCAGTGTTGTGTTCGCAGACACTTGTTTGCATGGTTGTTACAAACAGTCCAAGAGAAGAAACAGTGGGAAATCTGACCCCTCTCCATCTCTCTCACTGTCTAGAATCCAGCAGGAGGTTCCGAGCAAGGCGGTGCTGGAGCAGGAGATGGTGTGGATGAAGGAGCACCTCTCCACTCTGGGCTCCCCTGTGGTGCTCTGCCACAACGACCTGCTCTGCAAGAACATCATCCACAACAGCAAAGAGGGTAGGCACCTCCAGTGTTTCCTGTGGAATGAGCGCTTTGCTGTGGGGGCAATGTTCTGTTTTAAAAAGTCATTTCCCATGACCTTTTCAAGGAATATAGTACCGAAAAGAATTATAAACTTTGTTTTCAAACGTGAGCCTTAGCATTTCAGGCCAAATTGCATCCAACGCAGGAAATCTGGACGGGAAGTTTTTTGGAAACGTTTATCTCTTTCCTCTACCCTCTCCTGTCCTGCTGCCTCTCCTCTGTCTCTCCCTGAGGTTTCATGTCCTCTTCCATTCCTATGTTCAAACGACTCTCTTGATAATTATATGAATGAAATAAGATAGGTTAGCACACTCGCAGCCTAAGCAATCATGTTAATTTAGCCTGCATCATTTTATCTGTACAGCTGTTATGCACATAGGCATATATTCTAGCTAACTAAATGCCTGCCCTGTTTACCTACCTAATCTGCTTTTCTTTACTTGGGAAAAATCTGAATAAGCCTAGTTTCCTAAAAATTGTGCCGTTTTATTTATTTATTTATTTTTTGCTGTGGTGCCTTGCACCAACTTTTACCAGCAGAAAATCGGAAACTTTTACCTTATGATAACTCAGTACTTTAAGGCAGTGGTTGCGTTAGACTTTCTTGTTGTCCGTCATTTTGACAGACATGGTCGTAAAATTTCCGTCATAGCCTATTATTATCCGTCATTTCTTTTTTAAGGATAATAAGGCATATTTAATAACATTAAATTGCCATTCATTAATTTAAATTTTTTAATAATTAATATACAGAACAAGTTTTTAGATTGTGCATGTATAAGGGCGTGGAGAATAAAGATGAACAGAGACACTGGCTGTGCGGTCACTTTTCAACACACACGAAGCAGATGAAAGATTTCTTCCCCCTCAGAGGCGGCGCAGGCATCTGAAAACACAGCGAACATTGTGCCTAAACAGGCAAATATGAACAATGCAATTTTACAGAAGTATTTTTTTGCGTCTTCGAACAGACGACTTCTCATGGCCGTATTAACTTTGTTCTGCTGAACCCGCGGCGCTCTGCTGCCACACCGGAGCCTGAATTATCTGCAACAAGTCGGGAAACATTTCTCCCAGGGAAGAGATCAGAAGTTGGGAAGACTGTCTGAACGTGGGATTTAATTTTTAGTGATCTTTAAAAAACTCTCGTTATCGGGAGAAATCCGAGTGACGGCGTGATCGTAAAGTTGATAATAGTTTGCCGTTATGGTTTAGCGGCACATGCTGAGGGCGGTATGCAAACACTGTTTCCTCTTGAACGTGGTCTGCGACTGTCAGAATGTCAGACCTGTAACGTCCCCTGATGCATTGTTCTCATAAATTAATAAGTTATTGTGGAACGTTAAGTCTCTCACCACACTGTAGCCGGTCTGACTAACCAATAACAGCAATTTAGAGCCAACTAACTAAGCAATACTTGTATTATGTTGGCATGTTTAATAGAAGAACGCGATCACACATTAGGCTACAGAAACATCGCAGAACATTAACCAGGCAAATGTGTGACGTAGTATTTATTGTCCATTATCCCGGGGCATACACCGTTTTTTGTTTGTTTTATCAGGTGATATCAGTACAAACACACGTTATCATATCAGACTATCCGATGATGGATCATAGTGAGAAACTACCGGGTCTATCATATCTACGCGGGTAGAAAACGGCTCATGCCACAATGATGGCAACAAGTAGGCTGCTCATTCAAAGAAATTATGAAGAATAATTAATATGCCATACGTATGCCTGGTTAATGTTCCGCAACGTGGAATTTTATCTAATGTGTGATCGCATTCTAATATTAAACATGCCAAAAATAATACCAATATCATTTAGTCAGTTGGCTCTAAATTTCCGTTAGTCCGCTGGGAGAGCGAGACAACGACACTCCGCTGGCGAGCAGAGTGTGGTTACGCTTTTCGAACCTGTACGCAGATGAGGCAGGCTGGAGTTAGTCGGGGAGAGGGAGGTAGGAAGGAGTTTTCATGTCTGTTCAAGTGTTGTAAATAATTAAGAAAATGATCTAAATGAATAACAATGTTGAAATTTAGAAGGTTGGATAAAGCTGCTAAGATCTTCAGCGTGTTCTTCTCAGTGGCTGGAGGAGATGGAGCAGCAGGTACATCTTTATACAGTATACACTTAACCTTTTCCATGTTCTCTTGTTTTCTCTCAGGTCACGTTCGCTTCATAGACTACGAATACTCCAGCTACAACTACCAGGCCTTCGACATCGGCAACCACTTCAATGAATTTGCAGGTTTGTCGAAACCACAGTGGGATTGGTATGCGAGAGTTAATGTTCTGTCCATCCAGTAGGGCTACTTCTACAGGTGTGTGTGTGTGTGTGTGTGTGTGTGTGTGTGTGTGTGTGTGTGTGTGTGTGTGTGTGTGTGTGTGTGTGTGTGTGTGTGTGTGTGTGTGTGTGTGTGTGTGTGTGTGTGTGTGTGTGTGTGTGTGTGTGTGTGTGTGTGTGTGTGTGTGTGTGTGTGTGTGTGTGTGGGGTCAGGAATGGCGGAGCTGGACTATGGGCTGTACCCGAGTCGGGAGATGCAGATGGACTGGCTCAAAGTTTACCTGCAGGCATACAAACTGTTCACCAAGAAAACCGAGGAGGTCAGCCCGCGAGAGCTGGAGACGCTCTATGTACAGGTCAACAAGTTTGCTCTGGTGAGGAGAGAAAAGCGCACACTATTTCCTACACACTCACACCCACAGTGTCTCACAGTCCTTTACTCCACCTGATGTCTGATTTGTCTCTCTGAAGGCTTCTCACTTCTTTTGGGGCTTCTGGGCGCTCATCCAGGCCAAATACTCCTCAATCGACTTTGACTTCCTCGGGTAAGTCTGTGTGTGTCTCTCTGTCTCTGTCTGTCTGAGCTGTGTGTGGCGACCCCCCGTGTAGGATATTATATAAGTGATGGGTCAGACTGTGTGTCTGAAAGAAATCTGTCTGCGTGGGTTAAACTGAGCATTATGAAAGACTGAAACCAAAAACCCAAAAGCCAAGTCTCTCATTTCTTTTGTGAGCGTCCATACCACCTAACGCTTCCTGCCCACACACCCGTGACATGCACAACAGCAGGTTTGCCTCCCCTGATGGTTCACGGAGAGGTTGATGAGAGGCTGGTGACGGCGCAAGACGTAAACATTAGTGGTGTCCTCTCGTAGACGTGCGCTTCTTTCTGCACGGTGATACGGTTGGCAGGTGTTGTTCGGTGGAAAGAAAATAGTTCCTACTTGAAAGTGCTGATCAGCAATGTATGTGGATTATCTTGAGAAACCAGGTCATGGAGAGACATTGCTATTGAGTTTTAGAAATGTATGTATTATGTAAAACAGAAGTTGGTCTGTAGTGTATGGATGCTCCGCTGTGCTGTTACTAAGGTTACATGTCCAATGAGAGCAGTACCAGTGAAACCTATTGTTATCCATAGCGCTGCAAGGACCGAGTCTTGGAAATGAAACGGAGTAATGGATGAAGTTATTTTCGTCGCCCCATGCAAAGTTGGCTGTTTTGTAAAGTGCCGCAGTGTGTGTTGGTCTTTCGGCCCATTTGCAAGTGCGCTAGTACGCTGATATTAGCCGAGTTTGCCAAGTATATCACAAAATACTACACTACAAATAGTTTGCGATTTCAATTCAGCAGCTACACAGGCGGCCCGATGGGTCCTCCCAAATCTTAAAGGACAATTAAATCAATAAAGGTACTTTAGCTGCAATATCATTCTAGTTTCCTTGCTCAAAAAATGAGGAGAATTTAAACCCGAGGCTGGGTGACTCCTGTGCCTTCACCACCTTTCTGCTCTTCTGTCTCGCAGGTACGCGGTGCTACGTTTCAACCAGTACTTTGAGACCAAGCCTGCAGTGATGGCCCTGCAGATCCCAGAATGAGAGGAGGGGGAGAAAGACAGACTGCGGAGAGAAGACGGGGAGGGAGGGTGTAACAGGTTTCATGCTGGGACTTCCTGTAGGGCGGGAACTCTTCTCTGTGAGCCAGCTGTTGATGGAACGCTCCTCGGTCTACCCGGCATCCTTTTTTTTCTTTTTCCTGCAACAAGCGCAATTACTAGCTCTACATCTGTCACAACTCTCGTTCGAGAATGATAAAACTTCCATGGGTTCTGTATGTATGCGTGTGTGCGAGTGTACGCTCGTGTATGTTTGCGTTCTTTATTTACCATGATAAACCCAACGTCTTGCTTTCGCTCTTCGGGCAGCTGAACAAGGCGTAGTGAGAACAGAAGTCTGACTGTAGTGTGCAGATCACACACCTGAAACCTACTTTATATCTGTCACTCAGAAATGTTCCACAACGCTGGTAATGAAGGTCAAAAGAGGACTATGAAGGCGGGTTCGATGCCGACATTGATGGATAGTTTGTCCTGCTCTCTGTATCTATGGCTCAATTCCATGGCTTCATTCTAGTTAGAAACTGACTGCGCAGGCATTTCACCTGGGAGTCCTCCGATTTTTGCATGTGGTGTGTGGTGAGACCATCCTGTCTGCAGACACTTTAACACTTTTAAGTTCTGATTTGTGCGATCATTTCTCTTTTTCCTCCATCTTTACAAGTTCTCAAGTTCTCGCAGCTGCAGTATTTTCTGCACTGCACTTCCCAGAGATCACCTGTGCATCAAACACTGTGGGCCATACCTCGCGTATTCCCTTTTTGTATTTTCTTTTTTTTTTTTTTATGTTGTGGCAGTTTAAGCGTCTGTCAGTTCCTCCTGTAGTTATTCCAAGCAAACTGCTGCTGCTGCTGCTAATAGAAATGTAAAATTTCTGTGTGCTAGTGGACTTTTCCCCACTGGAAGCACCTACCAGACACTGAATGTGTGGAACAGCAAATTGAAAAGCTTTCCATTGACTGGCTGTAGGTTGCGTCACTATTGTGTTCTAGCAATCGGTGATGGAGAGTAGCAAAATGTGCATTTATTTATTTTACGGGAAGACCTTGTGGACTACTTAACATCTCAGGTGAAACAACTGTTCAGTTCGGGTTGCTTTAGTAAGTGTTGCTTTGTGTTGAAGTGGTGTGAAGCAGGAGGGGAGATAGATGTTGGGTATAAAGCGGGGACCTGTGTAAACGTCACTCCAGACTCTGTGTGCGTTTCTGCCCTCAAACCGTTTTCCACCTTCTTGACTTTTATGGTTCGAGCGAATCGCTCCGTTAAACTTTCCATTTAATCATTCCAGACCTCTTGGAAAATCACAACCTCCCTCACCCCCACTGTCAACCCCCACCCCTCCTCCTTTTTTTTTTTATGCTCTCCTATGCCTGCTCCCTTCTTCACGCTACCGTCTTTGATCTCCTCCCACCACAGTTTGGTTTCATATCTCCCTTAAACCTGATGAGATTGAGGGTGTAATGTCTTAACATCGGAGGCTGCTCTCGGCCCCACACCGTAATCCATGCCCATTCACATCCCACTTTTACAGCCAATTTTTCTTCCATAATCAGACATTGCATAAGTTACATCTGGGGTCAAATCAAGTCTGGCTTTCAAAAGGAGGCAATAACGGGTTATCTATCTGGGGCAGTGTTGCCGTCATGAGATCACATATTACTTGGATGGAATAGCTTGGCATGTGACTCTCCAGATATGTAGTCATTTACGAAAGAAACACTGACAAACTGTGTCCGTAAAAGCAAGGATGCCAGAAGTCCACTGATTTTTCTCGTCAGTCTGTTCACAGATCATGGGGAGTTCTGTTGCATATGTGGGGAAAAGAAAGTTGTATGAAGCCTTTAGTGTCTACAGAGGGAGCTGTGTGGAGTCTGACAAATCCTCAAGTGATGTCACTTGAGTCGGTATCAGTTGGGTCTGAAGACTAAAAGTTTGAAAATGGAGGGAAACAATGCATTTTGGGTAATGTAGGCGCCAAGTTGACAAAGAAGAAGAACGTGCGGAATAAAAAAGAAACTTATCATCTGTTTCTATCGCATCCATTTTGATCATGTTTGTTGAAAACTGTCCATCAAGAGTCTGCCAATGTTAAACAAAGCATTACAACTCTTAAATTGGTAAATGGACTGCATTTATGTAGCACTTTCTAATCTTAGCAGCCACTCAAAGCACTTTACAACACAAGCCAGCATTCACCCATTCGCAGACTAGTGGCAAGGCTACCATACAAGGTGCCACCTGCTCATCAGGAGCGATAAAACACACTCATCAGCAAGTTGGGGTTCAGTATCTTGCCCAAGGACACTTAGACTGCAGGGGCCAGGTCTCAAACTCCTGATTAGTGTACGACCGCTCTCCCACCTGAGCAACTGCCCCATAAAGAGAGGACATGCGAAAGATGGGTATAAAAAAAGTCAAAACTGAAAAGGTAGAGGCCGAGATGTCCTTTCTTTACTCCCTAGTTTGGGTCCAACAAGCAAAAACACTGGATCCTACACTGCCCACAATGCAACGAGATAACTTCTGTTGGGATTTGGCACTATATAAATGATATTGACTTGACTTTACCTTGCTAGGCCAATGCAAGGTTCCTCTGTAAATTTGTATTCTGCAACTAATTATTATTTTCATTAAGAGTGATCTGCAGATCTTAATTGTTTAACCAAGGAAATCGAAAACTAGCGAAAATATACTCATAAATATAAAATAACCATGTCAGTCCAAAACTCAAAAATATTTAGTTTATAAAGATTTTTGACAAAGAAAAGCTACTAATCATCACATTGGACAAGCTCGATCGACATCATTTTTCAAGCAGAAACTGTAAAAAGATGCCGATCATTTTGCTGTCAATCGATTAACCAACTAATCGGATTAGCTCTACTTGAGTGATTTTTTTATTTTTATTTTTTTTCCCATACTTGAAAAAGCTTCTCCAGAGCCAGAGAAGACACAGTACTACTCAGCATGTGAAAACTGTTGCATTAACCATGGCCAGTAAACTGATCTTCATGTGTCAAATCAGCGAAGTGTCCCTTTTAATAAGGTCTCATACATTCATTCATTCATTCATTCATTCATTCATTGTTGTCCTTTCTTCTTATTCTGGTCACCCATAGTCTAAAAGCGTTCATATTCAACCAGATGGTGATGACTTGTTTCCTTTTTATTTCCAATTGGCCTTGAATAAAAAAATGTTCATGGACTTTTTAAAAAAGGTCCATAGTCCTATATTTGGCTTTTAAAAAAACCTTCCAGTCTCTTAGTACCTCTCGATTCACCGCGAGCACTTTGCTCATAATGATCTTAAGCACAGGATTCACTCGATTGATGCGACCCCTGATCTGATCAGACTGGACTGATTAACACATCAGTCATGGCGTCGTCCTCTGTCAGCCACACACTCTTCAGGACATCAAGCCCCTCGCAGGCCCAGCAGGGGGAGACACTGAGCCCTGACCTTTGTCCTCCACTGCAGGTCTCGTGCAACTGATAGGCTTAATAATTTACCAAATGAGCAGCCGCCCTTCAGAACAGCAGGAGAGACACTAACTGCTGTTAATGGTTTCCAGTCAGGACAGTTGACCTGAGAAAGTGTTTTCAGAAGGATCGCGTGTCTATTTTGAAATGTGTCGGCGGTTCTTATCCTTAGACGTGGTCACCGGAGCCTTCAGAATGTGAATTATATAAGTCCTATAAATGGGTTTAAGACTTACTCAGTGAAAGATGTATGATGACACGTATTTGGGAGCGAAAAGCTACCAGCAAAATTTTCTTAAAAATAAAAAAAGCTCATCTCTGCCACATCAGTAGTGCAATTTTCATTTGACGATTATCCAGAGGCCCCTATTTTAGGTGACTTAATAGTGAAGTAACGTGTTTCGTACATTTGGAGACAATGGCCAAATTGGTGAATTTACTGCTTGAACGCACAATCCTAAAAACCCGGCAGGAATTCAGCCTGGATTTTTTTTAAAAAGGGCCGTTTTGCACTGAACGAATTTCTCCATTCACTTAAAGAGGACACTGACCCCGAGTGAAAATCAACTGTTGACACAGTTTGGGATTTTGGAAGCGAAAAGTTAGGGCAGGTTTATTTAGTTTCCTTTGGAATGGATTCAAACAGTCGAGCAGGCAGTGTCGTGAAAAAGGCTCGAGCTGAATGTAAATGTCGGGTTGCTCTGAAAACACATTCCGCTCTGAATTGAGGTTAAAACGTCAGAAGTTGAGCCTAGCGTTACTCTTTCTCTCGGCGGAGAAGCTCTCGTTTCTCCTCTGGGAACAACTCGTCTGAATTAACGGAGCAATATGGCCAAATAATAGAAGATAAACACATTTTAAAAATTTTTTTTTTTTAAACAGACAACAGCACAGTAACGGTCTCCATAACGGTTTACTTGCTGAGAGAAATTCAGCAGCATCATAAAACCGAATTGGGTTGAGTCTGTCCTTTAACTTTCTTCAGGGAACTTGAATATTTTTAGCTCAATCCATCTTAAAAACGCAGCCATTTTAGAAGTTCATCTAAAACTGGACAGGGTCACATTTCAAATGAAAGTTATTGAATGAAATTGAATCTATATTTAGACTGAAGACTAAACTGATATTTTAAGAGGTTCATTTTAAGCTTGTTTTAAAGTTTGGTGCAACATGATTTAAAGTTGAACCTTGTTTTAATCGGGTCCTTGTTGGGGCAATCCAGCCTGAAGGCGAAATAAAAAAAAAATAAAGATTTCTCATGATGTTAAATGTTGTTTCTTAATCCACAAATGCTTCAGGTGCATATGTGGATGTACCTCAAAAAAAAAAAAAAATCTATAGTTAAATCATCCCAAGGCACTTAAGTGAGGAAATGAGACGGATCTCTTATTTTGTTAACCAAAAAGTTAGCGAAAGGTTTTTGCACTGTTGACTGCACTTACAATCAACTTTGACTTTTTTTTTTTTTTTTTTGCAGAAGTTGTGGCTCTACAGACCATATAGTGAAAACAATGAGAAGTATACATGCTAAAAGTATAATTTCCATACTTTGAGTAATTAGAATTTCTTATTGACATTACTAGTCACAAAGACGACTTTGTTAACAATTGTCTCTACATGACGCACTGGGTAAGGTGAATCTAGTCCAAACGAGAAGTCGGTGTGGGTTTAAAGACTAATACATACATTTGATCTGTTTTTGTGACGCATGTCTCTTTGTTAGGCCTTATGTGGTGTTTTAACAGGGTTTATTTATTGAGTGAATCTAACATTGCATTTCACTTTTTTTTCCTTTTGTTTTCTAATCATACCAAAATGGTTGGCTTCAGAGAGTTTGCATTGCAGTTAATTTGAGATTAACTATTTTTTCTTGTTTGTGAATTGACTTAACTTAATTTTGAGAAACACTGTACAGATAACCGATCATTTGTTTTGTTTGTATGATGATATTTACTTTTTTTTGGTAAACGCTTAGAGCGCTGTGTGACGGGAGCCAGCGTTTAGCTTGCAGATGTGACTGTAAATGTACTCATCCAGTGCTAAAGGAGATGCTGCGTCAAGTGCGGCCGGCGGAGATGGAGGATGTAAATACTGTAAGAAATACTGTGAAAAGCTTAGTGTACAGTGATCCTTCACACCTCTGGGAGCGGCAAGATGAATTATTTAACAGTTGTCAGTAAATATTTCCATTAAAATGTACAAAATAAAAGTGGCTTTGTGTTTTTCATTGGTCTGCTCTCAAAAGTCCTGGGAATTGTATAAAACTATGAATATGTGACGTGTCTTCTTTTGACACCAGTTTCCTCGTTTGTGCCATCTGACCTGCAGCCTTGGCCCGAGCAGGAGGGAAGGAAGGAAGGAGAACAATTGTGCTGAGGGACATCCTGCGCACGCATGCACGCACACGCACGCACACACACCTTTTCTGTTTGACTTAATCTGCCTTATTCTACTCACTCCCACATCACCTTATATTTAATACACTCAAATCAAAACAGAGTCAGCTGCCATTCAGGAATAAAGCAACCAATACATTTTAAAGAGGAATAAAACATAAAAAAAACACGCGTAGCCGCACTGTAAAACTGCACTTAGCTGCTGATGTTAAGTAGTTCTGAGTAAGTAGTTCTTAGTTTAGCACTAGAGGCAAAAACATCTTTTTCACGCACTGGTCAATTTTGAGAGTTTGGGCTATTATTGTATGAGCTATTGTGCTTCCACATCTTCTTTCAGACTAGGGAAAATTTTTCATTGAGTGTTTGTTACTACAGGTTGTCAGTTTGTGTCTGTAGAATCCTCCTAAATCCACCAAAAGTTTGCATTAGATAATTCCTCATTTGCATATTAAAAAAAAATAAAAATACAGCCCATAACATTTACATTTCATTATATATTTTTTAAAATGGCTGTTGATGGTATTTTCTGATTTATGGAGTGATACAGAGATATCCAAAATCCCCTCTGTAAAAAAAAACCTTGACTCTAATATGAAGAATTTTGTCCAATGCTCAGATTTTCTCTTCCAAAAAGGTCTGCAAATGAGCACATATTTAATAAAAAAATTACTAATTTGCATGTTTAAATTATATAATTTTCCTAATCTAAATAATCAACTGGGTAAGTTTCATGGTGACATCCATTAGTTCTAATTGTTACCCTATTCACCTGTACCGTCTCCCCTGAACAATTGGCACAAAACAAGGTGCATAAGTGTGAACAGCTGCGACTTATGTGAATGTCATAAGTTTTGCAGGTATTTTGTCATAAGCCAAAGTAGTGGACAAATTGAAATTTGACCTGATGAAGAGTCCAAGGATCACCACAGTCATTACAGCAATGAAAGCGTCACAGTCTCCAGAACCAATCTATAAACCTTTCCACAGCAGGACGGATGGACTTCTCGTAGCAGGGAAAGCACAGGTGATGTATGAAGTGATGCATTTAGGGGCGTCAGTTCCAGTGAGACAACATGCACAATACTCTGGAGCTGAACCTGTAACGCCTGATTGGAGTGCAGCTGTAATTACTGTTATTAGTTACAGCTGTGTGATTTTTTTTTTTTTTTTTTTTTTTAAAGTCTCATGTAAGAGTAGGCTAAAGGGAAGACATTGCAATTCGATTTCCATTTCCAATGTCAATCAGTTTAACAAGAGATGCTAACTTATCAGCTGAGAGATGCATTATAAAGGGAAAAATACAACACGGAAGAATACGCCGTTGTGCTAATAGGTTTAAAATGCAAGGATGAGCTGAGTTAGTGCGTTGCCCGGGGAACGACCTCTGGGAGCAAAGTAATTACTGAACCAACTGAACCAATGCCCGTGGGGAGAGAATCACACAACACGCATATTTGAAAATAAATCACACCGAACAAATTTAGCACAACCAATTTATTGTCTTTCAAGAAAAAAAAAAAACAAAAAAAAAAAACACAAAACTCTGAAAACATAAAGAAACGTACACCTTTAAATTACACAGGCTCTTATAAACAAAATAAAGTCTCTTTCTATATTTACATCAGCAGGGGTAACGACAGGTGACTCCTCAGCATGTCTCCACTAAAATAAGATAAACATTTTCCTCTGATATCCATCTCTGTGCACAAAAGCCAGCATCTTTACTCGACACAGCCCTGAACCCAAACCCCGACGTCTGAAATGTGTCTTTTCCCGCGATTTTGAATTGTCATCCTTGCAGTTAGGTAAAAGTGGATTAATTTAAAAAACAAAACAAAAAAAAAAAAAACAGTGTTATTTAGGTACACTAAGTTTTTGTTAATTTGTCCTATTGGTCAATATGGTTATTGAGTGATGAGAACAAAGACACCAAAACTATCCATGTGCTCAGAAGCGTTAGCCACAGATTCCTACAGGCTATTAGCCGACAGCTAAATGGCAACATGCCGTTAGCTAAACATACTGAGGATGATGATGATGTAGAAGGTTTAATGCTGGCACTATTTTTATTTGACGCAACCTCATTATTCATCCGCTGAGCAGTGATTTTGGGATGCACGCAGTCTCCAAAACTCTAACACCACCTTCACTTGGAATGGAAAAAGGTAAAGCAGTAGCTAGCTTGTCATTAGCTTAAACAAGGTTAAACTGTAACAACGTATTACATGAAACAACGACTTAAGCTGCAGTTCAATTAAGATTACTTTTGACTTTAAAGCTTGTAGGTCAACTCATTCAATACATTTAGGAACCTACAGTCACTTAGGACGGTGTATGCTAAACTGTAGCATAATAGAGTGCTGCAGAGTCCTAAAATCCGAAAAAGGAGTTAGCATGTTTGCACTTCCGGTTTCCTCGTCTTGAAGTCAATGGGTTTTTGGTTAGATTCCTGAAATAAGGTCTGTGGATAACACAACTTTGAGAGACTTTGACGTTTTGTTCTACGGCATAAAATACTTCAGTAGGCCTAAATACACCACATGTGAATTTTGAAGCTTTTACAATCTTAAAAAAGGCGGTCGCTAACAAGTGGCTAAATGAGACTACAGAGGATGGGCAATAAAATCCATTACGCCGAACACAGTGAAAAAGTCCTGACTGTGTAGGCTAGTTCGTGTATCACCTAGTGCTTGCATTTACTCCTCAAAAATCATAAAAAGTGGTGTTCATTTGTGAAGACTACCTTGCTGAAGAAAACGTGCAAGTAGGCCCATCATAAACTTTTGTTTGCCCCATTTATAGATTATTTTCTGCAGTGATCCAAAATAACAAGAAATCCCATTGGCTTTTTTGTTCAGTGAACAAATACATCATCCCTGCAGCACTCTGAGCACAAGCTTACGGTTTTATAAATAAATACAGCTTGCAGCATTATGTCAAATTAACATATCTGTCTGCACAGCTAACAGCGACAAATATTACTTTTACAAAACGTGTGTGCCTTCACAACACAGACTGTCAGCATACCTTTAAAACAATGAGCATGCCAATACATACACCATCAGTAATTGCAGCCATACTACCGAAGCACATAGTGTATGCTAAGTGCTAACATGGAGCCTAACGCCACTCAGCTCGCTGAATTGTGAGCGTGGAGCGCCGCAGCCAACAAAGCGCTGAGGACTCCAGGGTGGTTTTGGTTTCTGTGTTCTCATGAAGTTAAACAGTGGTTCAGTCACCCAAAACTTATGTTTCCATTTCTATTCCATTTCACTTTGGGTAGCACTGTCAACAGCTCCTAACCGTTAATTGACCTTTTCTCCATCTCTGTAGCGCCCCCTGTTAGAGAGCAACGTTACAGCCTAACAATGAACAGCATGTGACATGTGATTAGATGTTGGTGGAACAGGAAAATAAAAGATGAAATAAGAAGACAAGTTTAGCCTATTCAGATGGAACTTCACCTTAATTCTAATAAGAGGCCGATTGATCCGTCACTGCAAAAATGTTATTTTGTCTTACCTTTAAATATGAAACTAATTCCAACATCTTGGAACAAGGCCCGATGCACTAGTACCAAGAAAATGACAATTACTGAAAAATCATAAGTCATTTTAGATTTAATATATATGTATGTATTTATGTATGTATGCAAGATGTTGTATGTGGATATTTTCTGCAGTGCTGAATCTCAAAAGCAGCAAAAAAAACAAACAAAAAAAAAAAAAAAACAGCTGACATTCCGATAGGAGACAGATAGGAGGTGCTCAACACGACAATCAATTAACACTCAAAGAAGCAAACACAGAGGTATAAAAAAATAGGTCAGGCTGAGGTCAACTGATAGACACACAAATACAGCAGATACAGCACAGCTCAACTGAACAGTGTGATGTGGGAGGACGAGGAAGAGGAGGGTAAGATTGGTACTGTACATTATCTGGGAGACAACTTTCTTCAAAATGATTTCATCGGCAGCCACCATTAAACCATTATGTGCAGTGATAGATCGCTCAACTATGAAAAGTTTCTATTATTTTTAATGGATTTCCATCCTTTTAATTAGCATTTTTTTTTTTAAAAATGTATGCATTATGCACTTTAGATTAGCTTTGTGTATGAAATGTGCTCTACAAATAAACTTCCTTCGCCTTGACCGGAACATTTACCACACACCGAATTCTCTTGAGAGTCAATAAATGTATGTGAAGCAATGACTGATACCTGCTCGGGTTGCAACTAACGAATATTTTTCATTGTCATTCAATGTCATCAGCCTGTCGATTCTTTTCTTGATGAAATCGATTAGTTGTTTTGAGTCTGTAAAATGTCGTAAAACAGTGAAAAATGTCAATCAGTGTTTCCCAAAGCCCAAGATGGCGTCCTTAAATGTCTTGTTTTGTAACACTGTGTGAAGTTGCATTATGGGAAGTGTAGGATCCAGTGTATTTGGAGCTTGAACCACACTGAGGAGAAGTCAGGGTTAGCCATTCCTTTTTCTTTTTCTTTTATCTGAGCCCCACATCTTTATAAAAGTGCTAAACTAAAATCGCTGAAATACACCTTCGATCTCGCCAACATTTCCCTCAATCTTTCTTCAAGATCAAATTTGAATGGGAGTCTTATAATTTGCCAAATTCCAGGTGGCACACTATCCAGCTATGCCTTAAGTTGTTTACACGTAATGTTTTAGGCAACAGCCTGTGTTGAGAAGATTATTTTAGTTCAAATGAGCAGACAGGGACTCTACTCCTCTGGGTGTCTTGATTATGTAATAACCAGCCTTCACCAGCAGGGGGCAGTACTGACATGATGATAGCACACGGCTCCATCAATGGCCTGTTGCTTCTCCAACAAGTTACTCAGCTGTCTCACAGGTGAAAACAGGGATCCTATTGAAGCTTTCCTCCGATGACTCTAACCCCTTACGTGCATTTTGTTTGCCATAAGTCAACATGGGAGGAAAAGAAGAAGCACAAGGGATTAAAGGATCAACCTGCTACATTATGAATTCAAATATGACTTCTGTATTCTGAAACAAAGCAGCTGATGACATGTCTATGAAGGGAAATGATAAGAGCTTGCCTTTATGCGTGTGTGCATGCGTGTGTGTGCGTGTAGGGCATAGTTTCACTGAAAACAACTAATTTACGGTGTGACTATGACGCTTTCTCATCCTCCATTTTTCTTCTCTCGCTCCCTTCCTCCTCAGCTCCCCTCCCCTCTCAGCCCTCAACTCCATTTTCCTTTTTTCCCCCTCTCCCCCCACCACCCACCCCACCCCCCTTTCAGTCTGTCAGGAGCACCAGTTCCCCCTCACTCCTCTCTCCCCCGTCGCTTTCTTCTCCCTCGCTGTACGGAGGGCGCTCCCTCTCTCGTTCCCTCTCTCTCTCTCTGGGCAGGGAGATAGGCGTGGCCTGGCCCTCCGCTCGACGCTGCGTGGGGGGGACCTGCGGCAGGTAGTGCTCCAGCAACGCAGGGTGAAAGGGCATGTTTGCCACAGAGACTGAGCCGGCGCCGCCCGGGTACTGGCCATCACTGTGGGAGTAGTGGATCTGCTGTGGTTCCGTTTGACTGAAAAGACGGGAAGGGAGACTGTAGGATGAACAATGATCAACTTCAATCCATTTTTTTTGACATATGACTTTTTCTGTGGAAGCTCTGAGAGGCAGGTGAGAAAAACTAATTCTGCTCATCCATTTTCTAAGTTTAAAACTCTCTCCTGTGTTTATAATTTAAGAGCAGGTGAACGAAAAAATTGTGTCAGGATCTTTCTCCTGACACAAAAGAGGTGCAGAGAAAACTCGTCAATGGAGTAAATTGTTACTTAGAACTTCCTATGGTTCTAAGTAAGTTCTCATCTTTGAAAACAGATGAAAAAAGAAAAAGGTTTTGGCAGGTGAATTACTTTTTTATTTGTCAGGATCATCATGTTTTCCAAAGGCAAAATGCCTACAACTGTGGAGTGAAGCAAGAGTATTTCTTATAGATAAAACAAGTTGTACATTTTGGAAATAATAACATCTATTTTTTTTCTCAATACATGCTGACTTTTTGGACTCCTGGAAAAGTCGGAAATAATCCTACGCAGCCACCACTATACCACCAATAGTACAATACTAGCGATATTACTGTAGCCTAGTCTTTATCTGCAACTGTGCACAGAGGCTTAAACACAAGGAATAGGCATGCAAAAAGAAAAAGAAGCTGCACAGCATTCAAATGCTGATTTAGAATTTGAGAATTCCAACTATTCGGTACAGCCCTAAAGCCACTTTCCACTGCGGCTCTACGCAACACGACTTTTTTGGTTTTCCACTCGGGATAGTACCTGGTATTTTCTACCACCTCAGCCGAGGTTCCAAGCGAGCTGAGCCGATACGAACAGGTGACGTTGAAACACTGCAGACCCCCGATCATGGTCAGAGAGAATCGTCACAAACCTGGCCTTTTTAAATAGCAAACTACCGTCAATAGCCTTCGTATTTTCTTTTTCCACTCGAGTCGAGTAGAGCCGTACCATGCGGTGGAAACACGGCTTAATTGCAGCTATTGTGCACATTTTCTTTTAGGGCAGAAAGATGAAGAAAATACATCCAGATGTTTGATTGGAAGTCGAAGGTACACGCGTGTGTGCAGAAGAAGTTGAGGGCGAAAGTTTGACATGGAATTCCCGAGGTGCATTTAAATCTCTGAAGAAAACTGGTTTGAATAAAAATTTAAGGCCATTGCGACATTCTGATATTGACGTTTCATTTCTCAAGAGTCTAAAAGAGAAAAGAGGTGGAGGCAAAGGAAAACAACACTGAAACAGAAGAAAAGAAAAAAAAAAAAACACACTCAAAACCAACCACTGTTGACAGCTCCAACCTCCAACTCCTCCAGCTTAACTAGTTGAAGGAGTTAGAGGGAACAATGGCGGGGGATGCTATTCATCGTCGAGGACAGAGTGAAATACAGCCCAGCTGCGGTATCAATACTCCACTTTTGTTTGTGTTTTCAAGAATAAAAGAAGAGCTTCGGGAGCTGCAGGCATTGTCTACAATGTGTGGAGGTGCAGAGAAAACTCGTCAATGGAGTAAATTGTCAGTGTTGTCGGCCAGGGACAAACGCTCTTGCATTTAAAAAAGAAAAGTTTTCCGCATCATGTTGGTCTCTGTGCGACAATGCTTTCTACCTGTGCGTGTAGGTCGCTCTCTGCTCCTGCCGGCGGTTCTTCATCATGGCCTTGTACTCGCCCACCCTCAGCCTCCGTCCCTCCACGATGCAAGTCCGCTTGGGCCGGGGTTTGTACTTGTAGTCCGGGTAGCGCTCCAGATGCTGCCTGCTCAGCCTCGCCTGCTCTTCATAGTAAGGCTGCTTCTCCTGGTTGGACATGCCCTTCCACCTGGAGCCTGAAGACGGATGAGGGATGAGGGAAAGAGTTTAAAAGGCACAATGGAGAGGAGTTTGTTTACAGTTTTCTAGCAGCAAGTCAGGTTGTGAAAGAGATCATGCTTTAACCGTTTATTTAGCTTCGAGTTTCAGTCGATATTTAGAAAGAAGGGAGATGGCCGATGTATGATGCAGATATATTGTTGGGGTGGGTTTTCTTTTGCATCTGATAAAATACAACAATTTAATAATAATAATAATAATAATAATAATAACAAATGAGGCACAACATGAACATTCATTTAAGAACAGTTATTCTCTACATTTTCTCCGTTTGCTCAAGTAAATCTGCACTCTGTCTGCAGTGCCCTTTTATAAAACAGTTTTTTTATAAATGTATCAACAAAATAAATGTCCACAAGTTATCAAAAAAAGGTTTGTAAAAAAAAAAAAAAAAAAAAATCATGAAAAAAAAATAAAAACCCCAGGGTGAGTAATTGATATAGAAATTATCATTTTGCTGGTGAAGTTTTCCCTTAATGTTGCTTCTTCATGGTCTACATTAAAAGTTGCCATCGTAATATTTTGTCATACTTTTTGAGGTACACGAGAACACACCTTTTCTCTTTCTTTAGACCTAAGACGATGTGACTGGTTGTAAGTTCCTCGTGCTGTGACATCAGCTGGCGTAGTGATTGATGTGAAACCGACACCAACATGGATCTCAATGATCCACCATTGTAGAGCGTGATGGAGAAAAAAACTATTCTCTGCAGATCGAGATGAGGTATTTAAGTAGTAATGAGCACTAAAAGTGTGTATTCAAGTAGATTAATGGTTTATCATGACTATATGATCATTTGCATGCATGTGTGTGTTCACGTCTGCATGTCTGTGTGTGTCTGTGTGAAGGGTGGTTGCTCCCGACAACAAGCTTTCCACAATAGAATGGAATGTAAATGTTTGGTCCAAGGAAAGGGATTCAGGCCAGTATGTGTGTGTGTGTGTGTCTCTCCCTCTCTCTCTGGTGGGACAAGCAGGTGGCTGTCTGTGCCCTCACATGTGCCAGGCAGCGTCTCAGAATAGAGG
>CALSCE010010661.1:4611449-4637319 GCA_943593645.1 Bovichtus variegatus
AATTTCGTAAAAAAGTTAATTATCGTAATGAATGGGAAGTTTGAGCGTGCTCGATTTACGTCACATTATGTGACGGTGCTCAGTTTTTTGGCGACATGAAGCTTGTGAAAGCGGGAACAATCCATAAATTAGCCGCGTCATTGTATAAACCGCGAGGTTCAAAGTGTGGGAAAAAAGTAGCGGCTTGTAGTCCGGAAATTACGGTAATACTACCTAAGGTATTAAAGGGATAGCTATAAAGATATATAGCAAAATTGACTTAAGGTGGTTTTCTGACTTTTGATATTGTACCAGCCTTACATCAGCACAAGAACAAAGGAGTCTGGTGTTAGCTTGTCACCCAGGTAAGGTGCACTGCAAATTAATGGATTTCCATTTTACAATCTACTTTAGGATTAAGCTTGGGTTGTTTTAAGATACATTTGAGCAAATTACATGATAGTTCTCATTTATTTGAACATGAATTCTTTAAAAAAAATAAAATAATGTTTTAAATGGCAGACATGGAGCCCATTCTGGAGTAGAGAATGTTTTAGCATCAAGTTTGGACTGCGATACGCAATTATTGGAAACTAATAGAAGACAATGCCAAAATGAAATCAAATAGGAAAGTGCCTTTACTTTGTCCATACCTTTAAAATAAAAGACAACCTCACATTTTGGGCTATAGCTGAACTCTTCCACACAACCTTTTCAATTTATTTTACATTCATCTCTGAAAACATTCTGAAGCACTCACTCACACACACAAAAGCAAATGAATGGCTATCCTTAAATTCTTAAATGTTTTTAAAGACTGGCCTTGTGTCTTTTATGTTTGAACAGCTAGAGAAGACAAGGTCACCCACAAGAACAGCTTTTAAGACTTGTGAAACAAAGACTGCACAAAGCTGCTAACTGTACAGGAATAAGTGTGTGAAAGCTACCATCAACCATATTGTTCAACTGAAGTCTACATTTGTACCTCAATGATGCCTTTCCATTCCCCTTTAAAGTAGGCCTTGAGTTGAAGTGAAGAAATATGTTTACATTTTTTTTTTTTTTTTTTTTTTTTTTTAAAAACACTTAGCAAGACATTGGAGAATGGATGTCAACTTGTGGAGCTGGCAACTTTTTTTTTTGAGTGTTCATTCTGTCTTCACAAGAGGAAACGTAAGATAGGCTGTGAAAGAACTGACACTGAAGGCATTGTGGAGAGAAACTTTTTGAGTATTAACAAAATATCAAAATGATCTTTAAAAGACATCCTACAAAACATAAAATAGAATTCAGGACATTATTGAGCCCGTTATGAATCGCAATTTAAATATTCTATGATTCTAAATGTATATCTTAACATTGTTAATAAAGTTAAATTGACTCATCGTAAAAGGCGAAACTTTATCGCAAAGGCGCTTCGCAGCACCCAGACAGTTATCTTGTAGTTCAAATTCAAAAAAAGCATTTGAGCAAATTTGGGATTTAGCGTTGACAGACGAAGAAAAAGACCCAAGGCCAACCACAAAACATCAGAGCTGTGTTGAGCGATGAGGAGACACCTTCCTCAAATAAATACAAACAGAAATGACAGATTTTCAACAGGTTTTCAAAAGTTATCGTTTGTTTGAAGTTTGACTTTTTTAGTTGCGTCGTCTTGTTGCAATGCCACACCAACTGTTTATCTCGACTCGCCCTTCTACTGATATTCAAACAGCAGTAGTGGATTTCCATCCACATTCATTAGCATTTTCTTTCGACGATTTCCTGAAAATTCTGTTAAAATTTGCTCTACATTTGGATAGAAACCATGGAGACCATTTAGCTTAACTGCCAGCTGTGTTTCATAGTGCACATTTAGTGGACTAAAGATGTGTGGAGGGGCACATAGAGCACTGGAGTAACAGCCTGAATCTAGGGAGACAGACCATTACCCCGAAAACAAACGGCCATTGTTACAACAACCCTATGCTCCAAAAATACAAACTCTTCCTGCAACAAACACGGCTAATTATTAGGCAGAATGGATTCATCAGACCTTCCCAATTTTCTTTCCTACTACGGCGAAGGCATGATCTGCCCTACTACGCAACTATTGGGGCTTTGGAGCAATGGGCCGTCGGAACTATGGCATGGCACTGAATCTAGTACCCCATTTTCTAAATCGAGAATGTAAATGCTGTGCTGGTAAGAGTGTAACACTGTATCAAATAATTAAAATCCAATTACAAGATTTACAAGATCGCCTTGATCTCCTTTTTGGGATTTCATATGTGTTTGATATTTGCAAGGTGGATTTACGGTTTTATGGGAGCCAGTGTTTCCCAATTCAACTCTACCCAAGGCTGGAACCTCTCTGCTAGCGTGATGACTCACCTGGCTTGCAGGGGATTGGTTGCAATGGCAAGGTCATCTGGGAGTCAGAGGTGACCTGGAGGGACTGGGCGTTGGGGTGGAAAGCCGGGATCATCACGTAGGGCATGTTCACCTGCTGGGACAGGGTAGCACAAATACACCTTACAGAAATGTTCTTGCCTCATTTGTCTGAAAGACGGATTTCAGTCTCATTTGTAATTATGATCTCATGCTCGTGCTGCCGGTATGTGAAGACTTCTGAAGGTCATGAGGGGAGCTTACCTGGATCTGCTGCTGAAGCAGGTTGATCTTGTGCTGCTGCTGGATCAGCTGCTGCTGTTGCTTGGCAATCTGAGAGACAAGACATGTTCATTCTCACACACACCACGTACTGTGTGTATGCGGCAAACGAGTGCACAGAGTGGAGGTGATCATGATCAGGGCTTCATTCAGGAATGTAACCTCAATCCCCACCAAATGCAATTCACTGCAGAATGTATGAATCACATGCACTATCACAATTACAAACATAAGTAAATTCCACTAATCAATATATACTACACAGATACTGTAGTTTAGAATTTAAGTGAAATGTACTTAAAAATGCTTGCGTGCATTACTACATTTTGTATATTAAAATTATATTGCTTTGTAAAATGTACAGTTAATCAAATTGACCTAAAGGCAAGAGTAGGTACATATTATGTCTATATGCCAAGCTGTGACTGGTCTTGTACAGCATTCTAGGTGAACACAGTTTTGACCACAGAAACCTTTTTAGAAAGTCGAGAACTTGCTTTTTGACTGCAGAAACTTAGTTAGTTAGTTAGTTAGTTGCTACTTTACTAAAATCCACAGCTTGTGAGCTGGCTGCGGCTTTTTTGGAGGAGACTTTTTTGGTGGCATTGGAACTCTTTGGTTAACGTTTTATAGGTTCAATGTGTAATTGCTCCAGATAAACGGGGGCAGTATTTCACCTCTACCACTATACCTATACGATCTAAATTCATCAATCATCAAAACCATCAGTCATTAAAAAACAACTAGAGTATGTTACCTGTTTATATTTGAACTGTAGTTGTTTGTCATATTTATTGTATTCTAAGTATTATAATTTATTCTTTATATTGTGTATTGTAATCTACAGCTATAAATCTCTCTTCTAGTGTTGATACATTGCATTCAGAAAGTATTCTGACCCCTTCACTTTTTCAACATTTTGTTACGTTACAGCCTTATTATAAAAAAAAATTCTCTTTACACTGTACCCCATAATGACAAAGCAAAAACAGGTGTTTAGAAATTTTGGCAAAGTAATAAAAAAAAAGAAATAAACTGAAATATCACATTTACATAAGTATTCAGGCCCTTTGCTATGACACTCAAATTTGAGCTCAGCTGCATCCTGTTTCCATTGATCATCCTTGAGATGTTTCTACAACTTGATTGAAGTCCACCTGTAGTAAATTGAATTAATTGGACATGATTTGGAAAGGCACACACCGGTCTATATAAAAAGGTTCCACAGTTGACAGTGCACATCAGAGCAAAAACCCAAGCCATGAAGACGAAGGAATTATCCGTAGACCTCCGAGACAGGATTGTGTCGAGACACAGATCTGGGGAAGGGTATAAAACTATTTCTGCATGGCAGGTCCCGAAGAGCACAGTGGCCTCCGTCATTCTTAAATGGAAGACATTTGGAACCACCAGGACTCTTCGTAGAGCTGGCCGCCTGTAGAAGGGCCTCGGTCAGGGAGGTGATCCTCTGTGGAGATGGGAGAACCTTCCAGAAGGACAACTATTTCTGCAGCACTCCACCAATCAGGCCGTTATGGTAGAGTGGCCAGACGGAAGCCCCTCCTCACTAAAAAAGGCACATGACAGCCCGCTTGGAGTTTGCAAAAAGGCACCTGAAGGACACTCAGACCATGAGAAACAAGATTCTCTGGTCTCTTTGGCCTGAAGCGTTACGTCTGCAGGAAACACTGCTCATCACCTGGCCGATACCATACCTACGGTGAAGCATGGTGGTGGTGGCATCATGCTGCGGGGATGTTTTTCAGCGGCAGGAACAGGGAGACTAGTCAGGATCAAGGGAAAGATGAACGGAGCAAAGCTGCTCCAGAGCATTCAGGACCTCAGACTGGGTCAGAGGTTCACCTTCTAACAGGACAACAACCCTAAGCACGCAGCCAAGACGACACAGGAGTGGCTGTGTGACAAGTCAGTGTCCTTGAGTGGCCCAGCCAGAGCCCGGGCTTGAACCCGATCGAACATCTCTGCAGGGACCTGAAAATAGCTGTGCATCGACGCTCCCCATCCAACCTGACAGAGCATGAGAGGATCTACAGAGAAGGATGGGAGAAATTACCCAAATACAGGTGTGTCAAGCTTGTAGCGTCCTACCCAAGAAGACTTGAGGCTGTAATCGCTGCCAACAAAGTACTGAGTAAAGGGGTCTGAATACTTTTTTTTTTTAATACTTTGCCAAAAATTCTAAACACCCGTTTTCACTTTGTCATTATGGGGTATTGTGTGTGGATTGATGATTTAAAAAAAATAATTTAATCCATTTTATAATAAGGCTGTAATGTAAGAAAATGTTGAAAAAGTGAAGAAGTCAATCAGTACATTAGATGAAACTGCTGAAACTCTGAGAGTCGGCCTAAATAACTCTGCTATCTTATAATCTGCATGTGGGGCTGTGATATCTGTGTGTGTTACGGTTTACGGGAGCTGTACGCTGCGTGTAACGTTCCTACGCGGCAACATAGGACTGCCTCCCTGGAGAGGAGCGCGCAGCCGCTCCGGAGGCTTGGATATGGCCCACGAGAATCCCAGCACCGGGAGTCACAGCAGGCTGATGGCGCGCTGGGTCTAACCTGTGTAACGGCAGCAACAGAAAGTTTGACATTCCGGCGGGGAGTCGGCTAAATCAGTGCCGTCTGCTCACTGCTAACGGAGGATCTGTCCGTCTCCCAGCCGCTGTACTCCCGCCACTACAGCCTCCAGGCAGCGGGGGGGAACAAGGCGATGCTGCGAGTCGTTTTCTCGTTTCTGCCACTTTAGATTTAATCAAAACAAAACTATCAAAGCGTGCAGAAATTACAGATGTTGTGTTGACAAGTGCCGAGTCTGCTCGAGTCAGGCAGCTGTACTTCTTCTCCTTCCTCTCCCTACTTCTTCAGACTGTGTATAATGACTCTATCACCTCCTAGACTGGAAGGGCCGGCACTAGTCAGTTAGCATGCTGAACTCAGTAGATATCTCTGCAACACAACACATAAACGTGTTTGACATAACGTCAACACTGATACCTCTTCACAATCTGTTGGTAGTATTAGTTCATTTTTTGTTTTAAGTTTGAATTCTGGCATATCTTACACATTGAACCTTTAAAAAGGGAAACTTCATTTAATCCACAGATTTTATTCATCAAAGTCTGTTTGCAGGTCCTTGGGAGTACAACTGTATATGTGAAAAAAAGTAGTATGAAGCCTTTGGGGTCTTCAGAAGGAGCTTTCTGAAGTCTGATAAATTGGTCAAGTGATGTCACTTGAGTCAGTGTCAGTAGGGTCTAAAGACTACAAGTTTGAAAATGAAAAAACGTCTTGGGGTGTTACCAGAACTCTGTAGCTAATTTCTGATCTCTCTTTGAGGCTCGCGGCTCGAGGCCTCATTAGCTGCTACTAACACACCTGAATCGGCAGAGTTGCATTGTGGGTAAAGTGCTCAGGAATAAAAAAGTTGATATCCCTCTTTTTGATCGTTTTTTCTTCTTCTTAACTCTCCACTGTGAGTTCAACAATGTTAATGTTTTAAGTGCTTAGTGAATTAAGTGTTTAAACATAAAACCCCCAGACTGCAACATGTGTCCAGCACAATTCAGACTGCGAGTAAGCACCAACGATCATTACTATTGGTATTAGGAATACTTCTAATGTAACTAATTTTTAAATGAAAGTTAGGACATAAAAAAGAAAATGATGTTGAGTTTCTCTTTAATCTTAAAAAAGAGTGAGATAAGGAGAATTGTGGGAGTGACAAAAGTGAGCAGAAGAAAAACAGTTAAGTTAAATTCAGAAAAATATTTGTTTCTACTGTATATACAAAATAAGATGAATAATGAGCGAATATAATAATAATGAGCTAAGAAAAAAAAAAACACTTTTCTAACATCCATTCAAACGTCACCATCGTGCAGCAGTGAACTACAAAGAACAACATGTTGTCTCATCCTGTTCAAAGATGAGACAACATTCTAGTTCGGCTCGTCTTTGTGCTTATTTTTATGCAGTCAAAACACAAACAAGAATGCACAGAAGGGACTTTTAGTTCCTGGGATTCCTTTAGTCTTTAGGTCAGCACACAGAATTGGGTTTGGAAGCTATATCCAGTTCGTATATGCTTATGAAAGCGATGGCACACGCATGGATTCTGGTGTTCTGCGAGTGGTACCTGTTCCTGCTGTTGTCGAGCCAGCTCCATCTGCTGCTGCTGTTTCTCCAGCAGCAGGGCGGCCATGTTCCTCTGCTCAGAGTGGGCTCCCAGTAGCTGCTCCCTCAGACCGCTCAGCTGGTTGATCATCATCAACAACTGGAGCTCCTTCTCTGCCAGAGCCTCTGGGGTACCTGGAGGGGGTCAGAGGGTCAGCTGTCTCGAGAACAAAATATTTTTGTCAATTTCATTACAAGCGGCTATATTGAGAACATGAGATCCCACACACTGCTCTTGCGCCGCATCACAATTTAATGATCATACGAACATTTCGGTCTCTTGGACCTACGTCAAAGAGTTTTTAGATTATGTAGAAAGAGTGTTAAAATACTCTTGATGCAGGTCCAGGAGAGCAAAACGTTCGTATGATCAATAAATTGCGTTGCCGAGCAAGAGCAGTGTGTGGGATCTCATTTTCCTCATTACTCAAGTGTTACTTTCCAATGCACCCGCATCAGAGATATCTCTTGTGAAACAACAATGTATCGAATGCGCGTAAAGGGAATCGCTTGCAGTGATAAACCTGAATCTGCAGCTCCCCTCGGCTCTTCAGAGCTTTATAGGGACCTGTGGGCCCATAACTTTACTGTCCTGGCTCACTCTTGCCGCTCTCATTGTGTTGTTTTCCAGTGCAACAGGCCAGATATTTTCCTCACTTTTTACTTATTTTTTTCTCTACTGCTACATACTGTACTCTATACTGGTTACATTTCCCCCCAATTTTTTTTTTTTTTTTTTTTTACTTATCTCATAATAGACACGGTACATTAGGTTTTCTTGGTTGAAACATTCCTCCTTGATTTCATTCTGTAAAATTTTTTTTTTAAAAAGTCTATTTGCTTTCTTGCTCATTCTAACAAGAGGAAACTGTTTTTTATTATATTACCAATATGTTTTTTTTATCACTTGCCAAAACTACAAGCAAGGACAACGACTAGACAGAGTGGAATAATAGCGATGAATAAATACTGAGATACTCAGATAACAGCAAAACCACATATTAGAGGTAGATGTGGTTACGCCAGTGGGACAGGGACGATGACATGATGGAGGCTGGGTCCCTCCGAACGTGAACGTCTGCCGCCTGGTGATAAATATCTATAATTTGCCTAGTCAAGTCCTCCTGCTTCTGCCTCCCCAGAAATGTCTTTTTGTTTGTTTCTATGCTTTTGTCCCAACTTACCCTGATTTTTAAAAAGGAACACCAGATGGAACCAACAATTTTGACAGCAAAATTATCCAAGCAGTGGTGTACCAAATTACTGCGCACAGCCTGGCATCTTTTGAAATGTGTAAAAACTGTTATAAAACATTTTTCAGTTAACAAAAGCAGATGAGGATCATGGCTAATGAAAACAAATATGGCAGATGTTTTCACAATCGAATAGCAGAAAATGTTGTAAAAAATGCTATGTAAGTGGTATATAAATGGTATAAAAGGTGTTGGTAGTGTTTGAAAGCTGACCTTTCAGTTGTCCTGCCCCCACTGTGCTTTTATCCAGAAGTTTCTCCTTCCAGTCAGCATTCAGCAGCTTCTCAATGGTAGGCATTACTGTTAACAGGACACAACAGGTACTCAGTAGAGCCGCACTGGGCTACACTAGATGGCGTGAAAAATATATTCTGTCAAATAAACTCCATCTGACACCAAACTACTTTCTCAGCCTCTCCTCTGCCTTTCTAATGGCATTGATTGAAGAAGACATTTGAGGTGCCGAAGGGCAGAGGTTGTTTGTGCTTCTAGGAGAAGTTTTGAGTGTTTGAGTGGATCGATATTTGGACAGAGAACAATCCAAGGTCAGATAGTGGAGAGAATTTGAGAAAAATTTATGGCGAGGAGTGCAGGCTGGTGAAAGACTCGAGGGCAGGGAGAGTTTTCGGGAGCATCTCAGAGAGCAGCCTTTTACTCCATATGTAAGGGATTGAACAAAATCAGTTAAAAAAATAAATAAAAATAACCTGATCCCCCCGAACCCATTCAGGAACCAACACAACACCCTCGCTTCGGTAGACAAACTGTCACATCTACGCTTCGATTTTCAACAGACTGCATTGTTTAATGCTGAATAGCAGCAGAACGCAGTGCACTTCAACACATAAGATATGGAGTCGTCAAAGTCTGGTCGGTGAGAAAATTGTATAGACTTGTGTGTGAGTAAGAGAGAAAGACTCCCATAGAAGAAAATAAAACTGATACCAATGTTTCAAAATCCAATATTGAGGTGAATGGGGAGTACATGCTGAGGTGAATTAAGTGCAGATCCAAATACAAGTCAGTTTACAGTCTCTCATAGTACTGAGTGCTGCAGAAACAACCTGTTCTAAAACATTGTGCATCAACTGTCATTGGTTTGATCAATGTTTGTACATTAAATATTAAAAAGGCACTATAGAGGAAGTAAGAAAGAGTGGAAAATGTCTAACTTTGGCGTTTGCTGCATCTCCCAGGGGTATTGCCCTCACTGATTCCACACAGAGATGAATGGACTGCACCAAATTTCACTGAGATTAGCTCAAACAAACATTTACACCCTGAGAATAATGTCAACACACTGACTTTAAAACAGTGCAGGTTTAAATGTTAAAACAGAATTCTATTTTATTTTTGATCAAATTTTTATGTTTGAGATTTAGTTATAGCGATGTTGCCGTGTTGTCAGATCACAGCAATAACTGCGGTGCATACAATGTTGTCATATGCTGCCTTCAAATGGGATTGCGTTTACCGTTTGCATGGGATGAGTCCATATGAACGCGCTCCTCTTGTGATAATCACAACCTCGTAAGCGGACATTCACGAGTTGTGATGAGTTTGCTGATATTTTCAGAATTAGCGTACACCACGGCTCAGTTCATTTTTTGGTGGATAGTTAGGGTTAGTTAATATATAGGTTAATATATTGTAATTTTAGTCACACACATGGTTCTTTTTAATTTTATAATATAACTGAGAAAAATGTTGATATTGATAATGCCTTTGCATTACGTCACCTACTTGCTAGCTTGATAAATTGTTAGCCCTGGTGGCTGCGAGACGCGGGCATGGTGTTGACTAGCAGCGGCGTTCTCACGACTTAACCATCTGAACACCAAGCATATCGTGAACACGACTTCCCATGTCATAACCACAAGCTCACAAATTCCATTTCAAGGCAGCATTCACCAACGTCCAAAACTGCAACAAGGCTACATTAGGACACTACAGACTAAAGACAGTTGAGCTAAATGCTAAGGTCAACATGCTAACATGTAAACAATGACAATGCTAAAATGTGCTCAACACAAAGTCAAGTTGGAGTCTTGCCGGTATTTTGTCATATACCAAAGTCTTAGGCAAAGGGAAATATGACCTGATGATGGCGCTACAGGAAAATTCCGGGGATCACCAAAGTAATTTAAATGTGTCTCTAGGAGCCGTGCACACTGTATCTGTACTTCTCTAAAAACGTAAAAATGTCAACCTGCTGGTGTTGCGAGAGGAAAGATGAATTCCCCTGTGGGGATCATGAATGTCTGTACCAAAATTTCATATCAATTCATTCAATGGTTAGTCAAGATATTTTGTTTAAAAACAAGATCCAAGTGTTGGTAAACCATAATTACCATAATTATGAATCATAAGTTAATAGGCTGGACGGAAATGTTTTTTTCACAATTACTATGAACAGTTGAACTTCACAAACAAGAGATATTTTTCAGTTCTATATTTGCGCCAAAGTGCAAGTCATCAAATGATTCATATGAGGACAGCTACTTTTGCCAACCCAAGTATGATTACATGGCTGCTCTATCAACACTCAACATGACACTGCGGAGCAGAAAGTGAATGAGAGACGGTGTTAAGAGTTTAGACAGACCTTCCTTGAAGTTGGATTGTCCTTCTGGTCTACCATGTGTCCTGGCATCCTTCAGTCCCATGGGGCTTAGCCTGTGAGGCAGCTCCTTACCTGGAGAGCCCTCCTGTCAGGACACAGAAAGAGACCGTCAACTGACAAAGCATCAGAGCAGAAGTACATGTTTCAGTTTGACATATGTGACACTTCCAGACATTTTCTTGAATGCCTGTCGACAACGGTTCTCCCTCCATCGTGCCTTTTTTTGTAATATCCTTACCGAAGGGGAGCGGGACAGCGGTGGGGTCAATTGGCGGCCCTCCAGTGGATGATTTCCTGACCAATCACGTGAGGGAGACCTCTTTAGAGGCTCAGCATTGGTAATGACTCCGACCCCTCCGCCGGACTCCTCCTGTTCTACTTTGACACCAACACACGCCATGCTGACATCCCCGCCAGAGAGGAGGTGCAGTGCTGGAGGGCTGGGCTCAACCATTCTGTTGAAAGACAAACACAACACACAAAGCTAGGTGTCACTTGGGTGTGGAGAGGTGTGGGCACTTGTCATGCCAATTTTGATTTGGTAGTTGCTATAATTATAGCAAAGAGCAGTGATCAAGATAACAACAGGAAAACTCTGCATGATGAACAAGTTAAAACAACTATTGGAAAAGAGCTGGTTGACTCAGTGGACAAGACTAAGGCTGTCGTTGGGGCGATAAGCGGCGGGTTGTGCGGTGGTGTGGGAGTGTCACTTAATGGCCCATAAACACCAAACCATTGTATGATGATTAACGTCTTCCAAGCCATCCAATTGCTATTATGATATTTCACTCTAAACCACAAATATCAAACCTCATGGTAACGCTAGAGGAAAGGTTTAGAGGCTCACCAAAGTCGGAAGGCGTTCATCCTCCAGGGATCATGAATGCATGTACGTACAAAATCTCATCGCTCAAATAGTTGTTGAGATATTTCAGTCCGGACCAAATTGGAGGACTGATCAACCAACAGCCTTTCTTAGAGCAATTTGTGCGAGCATGGCTAAACACTACACTGAACGTTTGTGTAAGCCATGTATGCCATCAACCGGTCCTTAAGAAAGGCTTCCACAAGGTCTTCAGCAAATCAAGAATGCTATAAATTCTCAAATAAAAACTTCAAATACTACATGGCCAACATGAATAAGTAAAGGTTGGCCCCTAATTAAGGCCAGGTAATTCAGGGGTGTGTGGAATAACCTGCGTTATTATGGCTCACATGATAATGAGTTGTTCTTTTTAACATTCAATTCTCTTTTTGCTCAGCAGTCGTCCGTCCCCCCAAATCGGTTCAACTTTGCCATTCTTTCGACCGATGTTAAGCTGCCATCAACAAAACTCAACACTTCCTTCATACAGTATGTTTCCCATTAAAAGTCTACCTGGGGGATTATGTCCTTTGAGCCACAAGAAGGCTTTGAAACCCATGTGCCGGAAATGTCTCAGAAGGTAGCCTGACAGCGATCGATATTAGAAGATTGTGATCTAGTGATTCCATTAATTCACCGCTGTCTTCCCCTCACAGTGTACCCTCATGTTGAGGTGATTCAAGTCAGTCTGTGTTAAAATATGGCCCAAAAACTCCTCTCATGGGGGGGGGGGGTCAATGATTGAGAAGCACAGTTTTCAGTCATTGCAAAAGTCAAGGTCAAAGGTTAGGTTATGGTTGTGTTACCAACCACCTAAAGTCACAGTCAGGCTTATTGCCCAAGTGTGTGTGTGTATGTGAGTGTGTGTGTGACAGTGAATAATAGGAGGCTACAGGGGACGGAGACAGACAACGCCTCAGTGAGAGAGAAAGGGAGAGAAAGGAAGAGAGGACAGGTTGTGTGAGAGAGGTTTGAACCACAGTGAACTTGAGCATATCAACTCAGGCTTGAGCGTGTATGTTTGTGTGTATGTTTGTGTGTATGTTTGTGTGTGTGTGTGTGTGTGTGTGTGTGTGTGTGTGTGTGTGTTTGTGTGTGTGTGTGTGTGTGTGTTATTTCCCAGCTCTGCAGCAGGAGGAAAGAAAAACACAGCAGACAGCAGAACAAAACAAACAGAACACACAAGGGCAAAAAGTGCACATATATATTAAGAGGCAGAAAAAAAGCCATTGTTAGAGCCGGGGAACAAAGGAAGCCGGGACAATGGGGGAGAGGCTGACAAAAGCCGCCGTCCGCAGGAAACAGGCCGGATAACAATGCCAACGGAATGTGCCGACCAACTCGGGAACACGGCAAAAAAATGCGGAGCGCCACCGTTCTGCGGAAAGCATAATAATGATTAGAGCCCCCTCCACTTCACCCAGCTCTCCCAGCCGGCATACTGTGTTTCCGAACAAAGCCACCTGTCTGCCAGGGTCCAAGGCTCCAGACCTCAGTGATGTATATGCATGTGTTTGCGTGCGTGCGTTTGAAGCCGCACCAATAAAATATAGTTATGAACCAAAAATCACTAAGTGAGGTTAAAACGGTAAAGATCACCTCATCTTATCTACAAACTGACATACAATGAATTCCACCTTTTTGTTGTCACTGCTGGAAATCTTCCCCAAAAAGCAATGAGTCAATATAGGAAAAGTGTCGTTAAAATAAGATCGACAAGTGCTCTGGCAGAGAAATTCGGACTGAACCAAGCAGCAGGTCACACAAGTTAATGTGCTCGGATGGAGTGTATTTGTTGGTGACAGCTCAACACTCTCAACCTATTGTTCTCTTACAGTACAATGAAAACCTTGCAAGAAGGTTGCACCTTTAATTCTTGGGATTGAAAGGTGCAGAGTTGTCTTGTAAATTAACAGTTATGTTTAAATTCTTTGTTTCCCACCAAACCACTTTGTGTGTTCTTGAGACCTGACAAACGTGTTCAGTGCTTTTCCTTCCTCAAATGCAAAGCTATTTGTTTACACTGACTGAAGCCTGCGTTTTAACAAATTACCACAAACAACTGTTAATCCATGAAATGGCGTGAAACCACTCATGAAAACATTGCTCCATAGCGCTATAGTGTTTTTTCCAGAAGAAATAAGATTATGTTTGGAAAGTCCAAACCAAATCCAGGAACATTTCCATTACATTTGACTTTAATTAAGACAACAGATACCAGCTGTTATCATATCATGTTTCACGATAAACCACAATAAAATTCCTGACATTTAGTATTACCGCTTCAAATGTCATTTGAAAATCAAACACTTTTTATAAATGCCGATATATACAGTAGATGCTACATTTTGGTTTTAAATTGTTGTCTTTTCGTCTTTAGAACTGGAGCACGTATGATACGCTCATCAACATTGATAAAGTGCAGCCACAGCATTCCAAACACCCAGCCAGGCCTGCCGAGCCAAACACCACCAAAAGCGGAGTCAAGGAGGGAGGAGAGCCGAGAAGCTAAGCTAACCTAGCTAGGACCTAAGGTTATTCCACCACCCAGCCTTCTCCTGGCTGATACGGTTGTAGGAAAATAAGATGGGTAAAATAAGACTCAGGCTAACCCAGTAACGGTAGATCAGAGACTGTTGTGCCCACATAATTACAGAGACCTGGCGGAGGGCAGGAGAGAGTGCAGGACTTCGAGGGTACGAGAGAAGGCGGGCTGTGTTTGCATCAATGATGCTTGGTGCTTAAACAGTTTTTTTCCCCCTGATGCCAGTAAAAAATCCTAATCAACCATCAGCATGAAGCAGATCCCACAACGTTTACACTCACTGCTTGTTACTTCCTGCCCAGTGCCTTCTGGTAGAAGAAACCAGGTGTTACCAATAAGGAGCGCAGCTTCAAGGAGTTTGGCATGGAGCTCTCCTATAACAAGCGACATGAAAAATAAAAAATAAAAAGCTAGCATTCTGCCAAATACACAACACTGTTGTTACTGCATTTCAACACCAAGCCACCTGCCAGAGCTCGAGACCTGCACGAGTTGTGTGTGAATATGTGTGTATATATATACCTCTGTGTGTGTGTGTGTGTGTGTGTGTGTGTGTGTGTGTGTGTGTGTATTCAAACTCTGAATCATAATAAAACCATTTCACACAGCTGATGGTAACTAAATAGCCTGGTGGCACATAAAATACAGCTGCAAGCGGGGGGAACAACAGCACTCAAACTCATTGGATGCCACCTGCTTGACTACTGTTGACTTTGAACACAATATCACACTCGGTTATTTGTGTGTGTGTGTGACAAAATCTTGTTTTCAAGTCCAAATTTCCAAATCCTGCCCCCGGATCTAAATGCCGTATCCAACACACCGATACTTGTCATCATTAGTGACCATTGACATAAAATATCCTGCCTGCTCTCCTCCAATCAAACCGCGAAACACACAGAACTTTCACCCCGCAGACCGATGTGTGTTTATCATGTGAAACCAAATGACAACGTTGACTTTTAAAAAAGATTGTATGTCCGTAAATTAAATGCCGTAACAAACGTATTTATTTTAGGCCAAACCATGATCTTTTTTTCTAAACCTAATTAAATCGTTTTGTTGCCTAAACATAAGCAAGTAGTTTTGCTGCATTTCTGTTTTGATTTGTTAAAATTTACAACGTTAAATGTGTGTATGAAACTTAAAAAACGTGATCCAGAAAGAAAAATACATTTCCCTTGAAACCTAATTGAGAAAGGGTTTAATTGTATGGGAACTTACATTGAGACAGGGTTGACATATCAGCTACCAGCATACCCACAAGGATCCGTATCGGCTTAATCCTATGTGATTGCTATTTTCAGGTGTGTGTGTTTTCTTTTTTTTTTTTCTTTAGGTAATAATGAGAATGGAGGGATGAAGATAGAGAGGTTAGAAACTGTTTAGCCAACACTGTAGCAGCCACTGCCGGTATCAGCGAGGGGTTGATTGTGTGACGAGGGGGGGTGGCGGGGGCTGGTAGAGGCAACACACCGAGTTTTGTCCCACGGCGAGTTATTCCTGGGTCTCCCCTCCACGTTCCACAGAGGGCTGGACTGTAGAGCCACCACAGGTGGCGTTCACACGCCTCTGCACAGACTGTGCGTGTGCGTGTGTGTGTGTCAATGCAGAGGTATGCACTGAATCTCAGCGATGCACAGAGCCGCTGACAACAAGGAATGCGTCAAGGTGAGTGTGTGTTTTACAAGCACAATAGTTTTTTCTAACAATACTTTTTAACATCTCAGCTCAAACAATGAGAACCAGTCAGGGTTATCACTTCCCTCCACATCAGTCTCATCAACTTGAAACTTAGCCGTATGTGCAGCTGACGGCACCCATGTGGAACCTGATCTTTTGCATTTGTGTACGTATGTAGCGTGTGTGTGCACTGCATGATTTGAATAGCATTGCCTTACTTCGAGGTTATCCTATTGTGGCCAGTTTTCCGACCACCTAGTGTTTTGTTTTGTTTTAATAATAGGCGCTCACCACATGCCGCTAAGACATCACAATAAAAAAACAAAAAACAAAACAGACCTCAGAGAAGCTGTTGAGCTTAACAAAGTAGAACAAAGTGACCAACAAAGCACTGGTTAGCCACCTGCAACATTTCTCTCACATTAAAAACAGAACTGACTGTAGCTCAAGCAGGGGACAGACCTCCCAGGCAGGTGAGACGATGTTTGCTTCCAATGCAAATAAGTGTGTTGAGGGAATCAAGCACCGTTTATTTTATAAATAGGTGTAATCCGCATAATTGAGCCACATCAACATATTGACACCTGACATCAGGTAATTCCACACCGAAAAAAACAAGTGAACGTGCACTGGAAACAAATGAGACAAGATAACTCCCCGGAAGCTCTTCTGGCAGAGCATGCGCACCATGTATTAGGGCCGATTACAGCCTGGGCCCTTTGCTGCACGTCATGCCCTCTCTCGCTCTCTCCCCTGCCTTTCCTGTCCTCACCAAGCTATCACTGTCCAATAAAGCAGAAAAATGCTGAAAAAATATATTCCTTAAAAAGATTAAACCTTTATTGATCCTCACGGGGGGAAATGCTGGTGTTGAAGGAGGAACGCAGTATTGTACAGATGACTAGAGAAAGTAAAAAAAAAAAAATATATATATATATATATAATATATATATATATATATATATAATATATAATATATAAAATCATCATTTTGGTGCAGTCAAGTCATCATTTGTTTCCAGACGGTTTTTCGGAGCGTCAGTTGATGAACAGCACCTAAAGTTGCACTGATCGGTATTTTTTATATCAACAATGACTCAACTGGTCCTCAGCAGCAGCCCTTTGCTGCATGTTGTCCCCTCTCTCTCCCCTGTCTTTCCCAGCTGTGGCTGTACTAAGACAAAGCTCCGTTGCAATCTCTGAACCCGTCGTCTATCGGTCTGGCGACGATAACCCTCTGGGGGCAACAGCCAATATGTCGGGGGTTCCGGTGTCGCCAGCTGCCAGCGGACATCCGGACTCAAGACTTTCTTTTCTGAGCACCGTTAATTGCTTACAGTCCGATAAGCAACTTGAGACGCGAGAATGGAGTTGGAGTTGAGAGACGACATCTATGTACGACTGGATTGTTTCACAAGCAGCCAGTTTACAAGCTAATTTTAAGCCAAATCGTCGTTAAGATTATAGCCGATGGTTCCGAGCTTGCATTTCGGCCAACGAGTTTCGCCTCT
The DNA here is from genome assembly GCA_943593645.1 of Bovichtus variegatus. Taxonomy (NCBI): domain Eukaryota; kingdom Metazoa; phylum Chordata; class Actinopteri; order Perciformes; family Bovichtidae; genus Bovichtus; species Bovichtus variegatus. Next base: position 4,628,763 of record CALSCE010010661.1, read on the forward strand.
TCTGTTTCGCTCTCCCCAAAGTCCGCTCAAATGGTATCGGTCAATATTACTGGGACTACAAACGGGAACCAGGACGCTTCTCGTCCCGTTGCCCACAGATTCACATGCAAATATCTGCTGAGAGATTACTTCCGTTGCCCTGAAATGGCCAAAAAATATAAATTAATGCAAAAAAGTCAAACCTAAACTGACGGATTCGTTCAAGGAGATATTCGTTTGAATGACACCACAAAAGGGTTTCAACATTTGTGTCTGATATTCCAACATACTGACTTGTTTCTAGGAAACCAAATGAAATCAAATACAAGATGTAAATTCTCCTCATTTCTGCTAAATTTGGTGTAACAGTAGACGCTGAAGTACAATAGGGAAATTGTTATGACTCTGAAAGAACATGGATTTTATCTGATGAATGTCTGATAGTTAATAAAAGTGATTGACAAGAGTGCAGTGCTTTTTCTTTTTTTTTTTACAGTTAGAGTTTATGATCCTACGGATCTGTCAGTGATTTCACTGACTTTCTGAATTTTGTAGTTTTTTTTTTTTTTTACCTGCGGGGAAATATTATGTAAAATACCCAACGCATGACTCTTAAATGTGGAAAAATAAATGAAGCAAGAGGTAAAAGGTGGGTTTATTTTGTGATTCGGGAGAACTAACCCTTTAAAAAAAGAAGCCCATTGTGGCTCACTGTCAGACTGACCACGGTAATGGCTGTGCTGTTACAGGACTACACTTGACCTGCCCCCCCGCTGTGAAGTGAGTGCTGCTGTCGCAGCAGCGAGGGAGGCGATGGAGGATGACAGTGTTCGAAGGGAACATGCCTTTGCCCTCAGATAAAAATCAGCTCTTTGAGCGCTGACAACACTGAAACCTTACACTTCCCACAACACAAGAATCACTTCACACAAAACCTTCAGTTACCCAACAAGTTGTAACATGTAAAGCTAACATTTGCCCCCCCAGGAGGGATTGGCAATGCAAATCCATTCTGTTGTTCTCCCTTTCTTTTCTTCCTTTGTTTCTTTCTTCTTCCTCCTCTCACTGTTTTCTTCCCCCCTCCCGACAGAAGCAGCTTGGAGGGTTTATATCGTCCATAGAGCTTTCCAACTAGTGCCAGAGGCAGAAAGGGCACAATAGACAGAGAGAGAGAGTGCCAGGAGCCAGTCTCAGCAGTGGCGAGCAGCAGGATTAAGTGTAGACATCTAAAAGAGGTTTACTTGGTGATAAACAAATAAAGACATTTTCATTGTCAACCCCTAGACTGACAGCTGTAATGGCAGAAGGTTCCCTGCCGGAAACGTATCAAAGGCAGCAAAACCGCAAAACACGTCTCAGTCGGCTGGCTCAAGCACAGCAGTCCATCAAACAACTCCACAAAAAAAGCTAAATGTAAAAGATCTCACACCCTGGTCTTTGCCTATTTGCATAGAAAACATTTGCAATACATTTGCTCATATTGTTCAACTGTTGATCGTGTTTCATGACGGAGTTCTTGAAGCACAGGAAGTTTCCAACCCTGCTGTGCAGTCGTGCTAAAACGAGCGTGAACTGATGTATAAACAAATGTTGAGGGAAATGTTTCACAGGTAGCAGTATTTGATTAGGGATGATAAAACAGTCCGGATTGCCGCGCCAGAAATTACCTGTCTGCCCACGGGGCACAGCTCCGGCTGATCACTCCAAGAGCTTCCAGCTAACTGAAATATCACTGACGCCCCGTCTCATCTGTAATAAATCCGTAATCTGGGATGCCACTTTGCTTGGATTCAGCTCATCAGAGAAAAGTAAGCAATGTAAATTATCATAAAACTCAGAACTTTTTTTTTTTTTTTTTTTTTTAAACTTTGAACTGCCATTAAAAAAAGGAAAAACTGAAAGAAAAAAAAAAAAAAAAAAGAAAAAAAGAAAAAAAAGGTCATTTACAGCATTTAAATGTCTAAAAACGAAATGTAAAATAAAGTATTTCCATGTAGCCTGTAGTTTTCTGTACTGACCTGGTAGGGAGGAATGAGGAGATCCAACAGCGCTCCCTCACTGGAACACAGCTGCTGACACAAGTCATAGTGACTGGCTCTCCCTCACCACGAACTCCTGTCTTTTCTACTCTTCCGTTACCTCTGCCCCAACCCTCCCCCCGTTCTCCATCTCTCCTCTCAAGAGGGGAAGTACAAAGAGCCTCTTCAAATTCCACCATACAGGGGCTTCATTTGCATAATTAGCATGCTGTGTCAGGTAACCGTCGCTACAGCCCCGACGTGCACGATACTGAACGCAGCCCAGTAACAGGTGTGATAGCATTCATCGGCTTCAGACACTTTCTAACAAAGTCGGCTTTATCCTCGGGTTATGATTTCCTGGACATGTGACTGAAACTGGCAAAAGCGAGGTCAGAATAATTGACAAAGCCGCCGAGTGTAAAGGCCACAGAATAAGGCAACGTGTGGACAACAGAGAGAGATAGAATCAGACTTCAATGTTAATTCTGTTTGATTTATTAATTTAGCGCAAAAGATGGAAATCTTGGTCTTAGTCCTTGCAAGTGATATCCAAAACCCCTGAACATCAAACACAGCACAGATTTGTACTTCCTTCACAAACCGTTGCATACAGCACTTGTTTCATTTCCAACAGTTAACCATTCTTTTATTTAGCACTAACTTATTGACGTTTAGAAAATCTTCAGCTTGTCGCTGAAATCTCAAGGCCTTCCTGCAGAAAACAGAATACTCTTAAGATCACACTGACAGAGGACATCTCAAAGAATTGCGTGTGTATGTTTGGGGTTTTAAATTCTTTTTTTCTCCTTTCTTTTTTTAATCGGAGAGGTCGATAAAGACGTCCACACAACAACAGACACACACAGTTCTCGAACAAAGCTTCCTTGCGTTGCTGACTGGGCCTCATTAGAGAATGAGCTCTCAGGACTAGAGACACAAAAGCTTTGCCCTCTTCTCCTTTCCTTCCCCTCTCTCCCTCTGTTCTCTTGGCCTTTTGATGTCAAGGGTACTGAACCATATAGTGCAGAGTCCAAAGAATAAGCTCATCAAGAATACACTTAGTTTCCTCATGTTTAGTTTTTTTTTTACCTAGCACTGCGTGTGTGTATGCGTGCGTGTGTGTGTGTGTGTGCGTGTGTACTGAGGAGCGAACACAGAGACCTAAAAGCCCTGATAAGCTGCTGTTGTTCTGTGGACGCTGGTCAGTTCATTACACAAAGGCCAGTATTGGGAACTCCAGCGCTGCGATGGAGTGATAGAGACATCACAAAGACTACATTTTACTCCCTTTTCCTATTGGAGTTCAGAGGCTGCCCCCATCGAGGCCCGCCCACTGCATAGACCCACAAGAACACTCACTCAGTTCCACATTTTCCATCTCACACTTCTGATTTCCCCCATACCCAGAAGAGGTAGAAGTTACTTAAAGAAATAAAAAAAGAAATGTACGTTAATAAAATTAGACACCAGCCCGCTCTTACTGGATTGTCTTAATGCACAGGTAGCAAATAATCTACCTAATCAGTCTAAATTAGAGTTGGTTACAGTTATTATTGGTTACAGTCATTATTAGCAGTAAGAAATACAGAACCAAAGTGAAACAGGAACTTTCTTACATTTCGAACATTTGTAAAAACACATGAACCCAAAATGTTCAGTGTTTCGCTCCGTTTGTCAAGATAAGACCGAATGCCAGACATTCAGACATGACTGTAAAAGATTCTGGATGGTTCAAATTGAGCGCTTTTCAAAACCTCTGGAATTGAGCGACCGCGTCAGACAATTTTTGTAACCTGCTGACAATCCCGCCAGCATTTTAAAGGCTTGGAGAGATTTCAGTGACTTACAAAAGTAATGTTGGAACATCTGCTAGCTTGGAGTTGCTGCCTTGCTACTTCTTCATTCTAAAATACAGACAATAGCGTAATATGACTGGGGACTTCCCATTTATCCAACGGTCCATTATTCCAAAACCCCAATAGCCCGAAAAATGTTCAACTAGACCAAAAGCCATTTGTCCGACTGCCCGTCACCCTGAAAGCAAACGGCTATTGTGCTGAAGGCCCATTGTTCCGAAAAAATACACACTCTACCAGCAACAAACAGAAGCACATGGCTTATTGTTATTAATCCGCCTCTGATTACTCGCCTTCATCGGTTGGGTTGGTCAGGCTTAGGCATGAGGATTGAGATTGTTTAGGGTGAGGGTAACCATATGATGGTAAGCCAATCAGAGGCAGAATACCAGGCAGCGGGTCATGCCTTCACCAGTAGGGGAAAAAAACTGATAACAACATTCTGCATTATAATCAGTCATGTTGGTCCATTTGTTGCAGGGAGAGTGTGTATTTTTCTCAGCAATGGGCCTTCAGAAGATTGCCATTTGTTTTCAGCATAACGGGCTGTCGGACAAATGGGCTTTTGGTCCAATGGGACATTTTTGGACTATTGGGGTTTCGGAATAATGGGCCATCTGAGCAAAGAAATAGTATCTTTAAAAGCTAGCTCTCCTCTACTAATCATTAGGAGGAACAGGTATATCAGATATTCCTAAATTACTTGTCAATATTTGTCAAATTTTCTTTTTCTCGTCATGTCATTGCAAAGTATAACACGATACAATTACCCAGATCAGCCCGAGGGATGCTCATGACTAATGAGTGATTGTTCAGTTATCGATAAACATATTGACTTAATTGATCCAGAATCTATTAACCAACAACATGCAAATATGGCATTACAGTATCTGTGCATCGAAGGATGTTTTTGATAGTTGGTTGTTTTTTTTTGGCAATCTTCAGCACCCATAATTAATAAACAGGACCAAAACTGAAGGCCTCTGCTGCTCTTTCTTTCTTTTTTTTTTTACCATTAACTCTGACATTATATCTCTTTCAAAGCTGATCTGCTGACAGGATTTACAATGAACAGACTGCATATGACTCACCCCTGACCACTGCTTTTCTTAAATATAACCACATAGACATGTCAGGAGATCATGGCCAATTATTTTATTTAGATAAAGTTCTTTGTAGGCGGAGCCCTTATCATTGATACAGGAATGAGCCGGGCTTTGTTTTAAGCTCACTTTGAAAGCTCAACCAGCACAAATGACTTCAGTTTGGAAACATGTCAAAAAGCATGGCAATAGCATGGCAATTGTTTGTGAATAAAAAGCAGGAAATATTCTAATTTTGCAGACTTTTATGTTGAAATGATTACCGATTATTATTAACATCATTTGCAATCATTTGCATCCTAATGAGGGTTAAAGAAGTTGTGGCATCCCCTCTTGAATCACATGACTGAACTTTCCCCTGTGTTCTACTGGCTGACAAAGTTGTCATGGTTGTGGTTTCGGGTTTGTTCATCTGCTGATGCAGTGTGGTTGAGCTTCTTCAGAAGTGATAAAAAGGAAAAGAGCAACAGCTTTATGTAGAGTCAGCTTTGGTTTCCCTTTTAACATTAACCTAGCTCATGCAACCACGCACCTCATAGTGCTAAAGTGCACATACCCGGGTTCAAATGCTGCAAAACCCATAGATATTTTAAAGGGCTTTGTTACATATTTAACTGTGGAACATGCATTTACAGAGTAGTATGGGATTTTGCTATAAACTCTAAAAGTACAAGGCGGAGAGACTTGGCTTGGAGAGAGGCCCCGTCACTGAGCACTATGTGCAAAGCATGGACACCTTTGTGAAATTGGAAATTTGGGCAACAGTCTTCATGTTTTTATGTGCTCGTCCAATACAAGCACCATTTGTGAAGTTTTTACAAGCACAGAAATACCACAGGCACAGAACAATCGAGGACTTTCTGAGTGATATCTAAAAGATTCTCCGGACTATAATCTTCCCAGTCAACAGGTGTAAGACTCGCGGTAAGTGCACAGTTCGAAGTTCACAGCCTCTCCAGACAGCAGCGGGGCTGCAGCTGCTGTGCCGCTTTAATGCAACGCTTTCAAGCTCGGATTGTTCGTGATTTTCAGCAGAATTAGTTCTTCAGTGTCAACAAAACAATACAGCAGGACGAATCTTTCTGGTTACATGGCTCAGTTTTTCTATCTCTATAGCTACGGAACAAGTTTTAAGTAGGGGGTGCTGCGGCGAGAAAAAGACAGTAAAAGAAAAGAAAAAACCTCTCTCTTTGTTGCTAGAACATCAAACATACGACTATTATACTGTATCAGATAAACTCAAAGCAAAAAATATAATAAAGCAATGGTGTTATGCCAGCCTAAAAATTACAATATGAAAGAAGCATAGACTTATACTCATAACCATGGTGACCACCATGTCCTAGCACAAAGTAGTCATTGTGAACTGTGTTTGAAGTATTTAGTTCTTGTCTAAATCTAAATACTTGGCAAACAAAAACTATGAGACACAAAATGATACAGGAAACCATCTGAACCGCTGTGACCCAGGTCTTATTTTCTCAACTCAGAGCTCTCTAGATGTTGAACATGTACTGTAGTTACGCTCCTTTTGATTGGTTTCCTAACTTGTTATCTTATACGAGCCTATCAGAGAGCAGAAGCCAAACAGAGCGGGATAAAGAGAGAGGAACGAGATACAATCGCAAGGAAGTGGAGATTAGCCGCAGATTACCGAGGAACTCTTTTGTTGAGACCGTGATGGACAATGAATGATAACCCTTGCAATACAAAACACACTAGAAGGGCACTCTGAGGGTGCAGACCTCCGCCATGGGCTAAATGCCCCATCTCGCAATGTTAGTAAAAGTCAAAAATAAATTTTAGTACACTAGCTACGCAATATGGACCAGTGAAATAACCATATCGCAGGAGATGCAACATAAGCGTGAAACTCGCATTCTGAATGAAGAGTGATGGTGCTGCAGAGATGTACCGGCCTACTCTTTGTTTGGTACAGATGCTTGCAAAAACAATTATAATAATTTTTTTTTTTTTAATTTAATTTAAAAAATATTTTTTTTTAAAATCACACTGTGATCATTTTAATATATTTTTCAATGAAACTAACGATAATTCACTCGAATATCGTGAATCATATCGCAATTGAAATATCAGTGAAAATAATCACAATTAGATATTTTTTTCCAAAACCTTCAGTCAGGAGCATACACATTTAGAATTAAATTGGCTCCACATTGACGGAAAACACCATTAAAAAACACAGGTTAACGCATTCATAATTACCATTCAGTGGTTTAACATTTTTGCATGCATTATGAGTATTTTTCATACTTTTTGATTCAGTAAATTTTAATAACATTTTAATTTGAATGTCAGCAGGATTGCGGAAAAACTACTGGTAACATTTTCATGAAACTTGGAAAAAAAAAAAGGGTGTAGCATGTGTGAATAAAGAACTAATTTCAATTTGGAGCGGATCTGAATCACGGGGCGGATACACGCATTATTTTTCACTTATGGAAATGGTCTTGGCGGAGGTCTGCGCTCTCCAAGTGCCCTACTAGTTTTATATAATGGTATTGCTACTTTGACTGAATTAAAAGTATCTGAATACATCTTCCACTAATGCCTTCCTCTTTGAAAATGTTCCACAGTAAAAAACTAAAAGATAAAGCACAACAAGTAACTGATATTCCATTTAGTTTATTGCCGTGAGAAATAAATCATTTCAAAGCGCAGTTCTGACTTGTGACTGAATGTCTTCAATCACAATTCCATGTTAAACATGTCTGAATGGCTGCTTCCATCCTGCTCCAATACACTTTATAAGTCTCTCCCTCTCTTGCTCTCTCTCTCTCAAGGCTTTCTAAATAAGATGTATAAATAGGCTGATGACACAACTGTGCCCTCCACAAAGACACAGAGCAGAGAGAAAAGAGGGGAGAACAGGACTCTGGCTTTAGTCACGGCAGCTTTATTCTTCTGCTTTTCAGAAGCACAGGTTAAAAAGCAGCCATTTTTCTTTTCATGCCTGCCTCCCTCTCATCCCCCTTTCTCTCCCTCTGCCCCGCTCTCTCTCTCTGAAACAGGTCGTCTATTGTGGCGGCTAGCGAAAGGCTACTGTGGCATTTATCAGAGAGGAGGAGGAGGGGGCAGAGACAAAACACACTCCCAATAAAGAGATAGAACAAGAGAAAAGGGAAGAAAGGATGTGTATGAAGGCCACTTTTTTTTCTCTTCCTTTACAAAGCCCCTTCACCCCCACTCCCTTTCCACCCCCTACTCCTTCAGGCTAGCGCAGACAAAGGAGGCCCGACTCGCACAATGTGCTCTCTTCTTTAGCCCGGCACACTTTATATCCTCACTCCATTCACTGCTGCTTCTTGAGAGCACCCACGTGTGCTCAACGTATGTGTGTGTGCGTGTGTGTTTTATGGAGTTTGTAACGATGGTAGTGGGGGTCTATGTTTGCTGAGGGTCTTAAAGACCAAGGGGCCAGGGCTCTGAGGTGTTACTATGGAAACGCCTTTGAGCAGTAAGGAGCACAACAGGTGATTCTGCTGCGGGCCTGTTCATCTCAGCATTGAGAAACCGCAGGAGGTCTTTGCTGTGTGTGTGTGTGTGTGTGTGTGTGTGTGTGTGTGTGTGTGTGTGT
>CALSCE010010661.1:4640803-4711771 GCA_943593645.1 Bovichtus variegatus
AGTGTGTCATTCCTATGAAGTTCCTGCAGTCATCGTTTTTTCTTCCTCTATCAATGCAACAGGTGGAAAGTGTGTTTAAAAAAGTCCTGAGAGGAGATGTTAAGATGAGGCAACGGGAATCAAAGAACCTTTCCACCAGTGAGTTCCCTTCACAATGGGATGAATTCTCTAAGAGCTTCTCCTGACACGCTTAACATCTCCACTCAGTGCTAGTTCTCGGCCCTGTTGGCCACTATGGTAAAAAAAAAAAAACGGAGTGCGTCTCGACACTTAAGGGTGATTTTCTTTTTTTCCTTTCTCCAGACGAATAATTCATAACAGACACCACAATAAGTTGCATCAAACTGACGTCACTACAGCATCTCTGGGCAACACACCATCACGGCTTCAAAGATTAACTGCCAACTATGTTCGGGATATCTCATTAGTTTCGTCGGTTAACCATCAGAGGACAGCGAGAAACGTTCATCCCAATTTCCCAGAGCCAAAAGGTGAGATATTCTGTTTACTATATGGACGAATAAAGAAATTAAGATTTATTATTTTTTTTTACTCGATGGATCAACTAATTCCAATGTATTGGTAATGCTGCACTGTTATTCTTGTTTAGAACGTAGTAAAGGATTTTAAGAAGAGAAAAACTTGTTAAAAGTCATGCGAGTACACGCTGTAGGTCATCTTTTAAACACTTTATCCGTCTAGTTTTAAAGTTTTAAATATGCATGAAAGTGTGAGAGATCACTTTTTTTCCCCCTTCTTTTATTATATAAAAGGATCTATAAAAATACCCTCTTCAATGCGTTTGTCGATGAATTTGCATCCAACTGGTTGTTTTAACTTTAACTATTTGATAGATTTGGCTGAGCAATTCGATGGAAATCATTATCACAATATTAACATTTACACAATACGGCAAATCTATGCAAAATTACCTTTAAGATAATTAACAATTATTTCCGGTAGAGCTGCAACGATCACACGACTAATTGATGAGTCGATCAACAGAAAAATAATAATTGCCAACTATTTTGATTAATCATTAAAATTATTATTAATAATAATAAAAATGTTTTCAGCTTCTCAAATAAGAAGATGTTCTGCTTTTCTCTGTTCATTTTTGTATCATAATTTACTGGAATATCTTTTTGTTTTGGACTGACAAAACAAGACATTTAGAGACATGACCCTGGACTTTGAGAAACTGGGGCGGACATTTTTCACAATTTTCTGAACGATTAGTCGCGAAAATAATCCGCAAATAAATCGATAATGAAAATAATGGTTAGTTAATAAAAAAAAAGACTCAAGCAATGAATGGATACTTATTAGCGACTAGTCAACATATCAGCTCTAATTATAAAAGAAAAAAAGTAAAAATGTAATAACTCACTTCATAAACATTCATTTGGACAGCAAAATTGTTTAGAAGGATAACATGATGTGATCACATTAAATCATATGATTCAGTTAAAAGTTGATGACACAAGTGAGACAAGTGATGAAAAGTTGAAGTTTGTCAGAGACGTCACGTGTGGATAAAACTGTCGCCTGTCAGCGCGTTGATCATCTCAGTCGACCGGCTGAGTGTTTTAATGTTCACACTTCTTGTGATTCTAACAAAGCAGCCAGAGGGTTTTATTTAAAGAGATCATAAGGTTTCCCCGAACCCAGCATTGTTCTGTGTGATTGGCTTGGCCTCACACTGCGTTAAAGGAGAGGCTGAGGAGCGCACACACACACACACACACACACACACACACACACACACACACACACACACACACACACACACACACACACACACACACACAATTATTCTCCATTGTGGTGTTTTTCTGTGGACTCCTGGTTCAATAGGATTCAGAGAACAATGTCGAGAGGATATAGGAGGTCAGGAGGAGAGAGGGGAAAAAACCTTTGTCTGCTCCGATGCCTTTATGGAGACGTCCGATGTATAGCGTGCGCGCACACACACACACACGCACACACACGAAATGCAACAAATTCATACGGTGAAGTTCGTTATTTCCTACATTGGAACGCTGTCGTGCATTATAGCGATTATAACATGGCTGGTGACGCTCTAGAAAAAAAAAATTATTTTCCATTTTTGGGTTAGTTTGTCAGATTTCGGAGACCGATACTGTTATCGATATTTGATATTCAATTTTTATAATATTAAGACATAACATTAGCAAACAATCTTTATATGGATCCTTTACGTTTTTCTTATTGTCACTAAGATACATATCGATACCGATATATCTGCACTGAGCTGATATCGGCCTGGATGATTTAACGGTCGAGCTCTAACTACGCTACTTTTGAGATCTTTAAAAAAGCCACGAGGTTGTTGAACAATACTGCGCTCTCCTCACCATCTGGATGAAAAAAGTATTCCTGTGCTGGCAACAAGAAATAACATGTGTCCGTGTTCAAGCTAAATAATAGCACGTTATTTTTTTGGAAAGAAACAATAACACATACAAATATCATTTTGGTTCATGTCGTAACAAATAGATATGCAATTTTATGGCCACCATATATCACATTTGCATTAAGAATAAGATCCACCACTTCATAGACGGGTTGAAACACTTCTTTCATCAAGCAGTGGACGGAATATGTTCATCCAGATGAAGGATGAGGTTAGAAAAGTCTTTGAGGATGTGATTCATAAACTTGAAAAAAACGCAGCCAGTGTTGTTGATCATCCTTCAGAGATCGCTGGATATTCTTCTTTTTTTTAGGAATACTGGTTGTCACAGTTCTGCGAGTGGAAAGTAAAGGTGGTCAAACTAGTGTGATGAGGTGTCCTGATGTTAGGGCTGCCCCCTCTGGGTCTTAGTCGACTAAGCTTATTTTAGTCATTTATCAGGCTTTTTTCACGCTAAATGACTTATTTCCAAGAAACTCATGAGCACATCTCTGGCAAACACAAGACTTAAAAGTGGCGCTTCGGCACGATTCTTTGAGGAGAAACTCACTTTTACAGATCTCTCAATTAAATTGAACTAATCAATAAAAGTCGACAAAGTCGCACGACCGTTTGGTCGACTAAGAATGCCTTCAGTCAGACGGCCCTACCTGGTGATGGATTTTAACGGATACCTGCCAGCCAAACAAGACATGATAGCGCTGAGCGAAAGAGCGAGCGCCTGGGTCACCTTTTGTCCTCCATGAACCCATTCACCTGAGAAACCAAAGCTCGAAAAGAGAGAGAAGGGTGGGGTGGGGGTAGGTGGGGGATGGGGATGGTAGAGGTGAAATGCCAAACCACTCCTTGAGATTACATCTGCACTGCTCCGTCCTGTTCTCACTGTGGACATCAAAGAGCATGATGGGAGCGTGTGCATGCAAGTTTGCAGTATAAAGAGATGCAGCACTACCGTCCTCCCGACTTGCCCCCCGGAAAAAAAAGAGGGAGAAAACAAAAAAAAAAAACAAAAGAGAGACATAAAAAGAAACGGGAGTGGTGGCAGCAGTAGGGGGTGTGAAGATGGGAGAAAAGAGCGAATGAGGAAGATTGACGGAGGGAAAGGTCAGGGACTCCCCACTGACGGACAGCTTTGTATGCAGCCAGCCACTGTAAAGATGAACACACACACAGACACAGACACACACACACACACACACACACACACACACACACATTTACAACTTTGCTGTTCAGTACCACCCCACTGTGGCGGCCACCAGCTTTTACATACTTTGTACTCTGCGCTGAGACCGAGACGTCACCTCCGAGCTGTCCTAACGAATTGATCCACATTATCAACCATTATCTCGGACCCTTTTTCACAATGCCCCTAAACGCTTTCAAAAAAGGACCCTTGTGTGGGACACCCACAATGCTTCGAACACTGCATGCAGACTATGACTGCACAGCACGAGTCACCATGACACCCTGAGCCCATTGTCAACTACATTCTGACGGGGTTTTTCTTTTTTTAAGTAAACACTTAAGAGAACTTCACTCATCCCTCTGAAACTTGATAAAGTTCAGATTCTTCCGTTGCACTCCGACACGTTAGCGAATGAGCTGAAGTGAACAAATAAAAAAAATAAAACATTTAAAAAGGAGAGTGTTGAAAGCCTTTGGTAAAATGTTGACGCCTGTACCTATTCTGGGTGAACCTGCTGAGATCTGCCAACAGAACTGACATCATCTTCCTCATCATCCTCCTCCTCCTCCTCATCCTCACCATCATCTCCCCCGACTAGACACATTCAGAGGGAATAAATAAAAGATGTCACCAGAGAGAGAGAGTCACAGTGAAGAGAACTGGGTCCAAGTTAGAATGAGCTGGATTTTGAAATAAAATGGAGGAAAGCAAATATTGGAAGTTTTTCGGGAAGATGGGAATTCACGTACAGGGTGGAATTTTACAACAACAACAAAAAAAATGACACTGAGTAAAACTGCTAGTTCGATCCCCTCCAGTACTATCACAGATGCACACCTGACTCAAAGAGACGTTTGGAAGTTTTGAAAGCAAATGTTGCGCGACACTTCTAGTGAGCTGTAATGTTCGCGCTCCTCGGCATCTAAAAAAAGGATTAGTTCATGACAAAAAGCTTCGGGGTTTTTTTTCCATTTCACGTGATCAAGCCTTTACTCACCAGTCCCGGTGCGCCCTGAGCTCTCCGCGAGAAGGGAGATGGGGGGGGGGGGGGCAAACAAAAACAAAAACAAAAAAATAAAACTTCCGTCCTCCTCCTCTGCCTCTCCCGCTTTAATTCCTCACCGCATGCACCGCACGGTGGTTTGGGACACAGGCTGCTCGGTACGTGTGCGCGCTCCTCCGCTCCGGTCCTTCAGAGTGGAGACAGCCGGCCGCTGCTGGATGTCGGGAAGGTGACGGCGAGAGGCGGAATACTGCTGCGGTGCGTAAATGTTTTTTTGGAGACATGGAGCGCAGCCTTGCCCTCACTCACTCACTCTCTCGCTCACTCACTCACTCACTCCCGGTGACTTTCTATCTGTCTGCTGCTCTGGGTTTCCAACACTCGCCCTGCCGCTCACCTCCCACTTAAAGGGAGAGGGACTGATTTTCCAGGTGGTGGCGGTGTGGACAGGGAGGGAGGGAGAGAAAATGAACCCAGAGCTGTTCTCTGCCACCGGCTTCTTGTCACATTCACACACATCGATCGAACTATTGATCGCTATTGATGGGTTAGTTCCCAATAATTGGCAGCTTATTGTCCTCCTTTGGAGACATACAATCCAGTATCTATCTACAGACATGTGTACTTCAGTTCAATTCACTCGGCTACCAACATGGATAAATAACTTTCTATGTGACCAACAGGTCTTATTTTCCTTTTCGATTGATCTACCGATTGTTTTTTCAACTAATCAACAGTTGGTTGAAAAGACAATCGGTCGATTCATTAGCTGTTTGATTCATAGAAAATGTTGAAAAAGGCAACAATCACAAGTTCCCAGTGCCAAAGGTGACGTCTTCAAATGTCTTAGGGGCTGTACGTAAATTATGAGAGGGGTGGGGGTGTTATCATTTTAATTTTTTGCTGAAGAGAGGGCAGTCTGACAAGTTTCTTTTTTCTTTCTCCTTCCTCATATTTATATATCAGCTCAGCCTTCCCTTGTGAGATGTATTATATGAAACAATCGTTTGAATTTTTAACGATTCCGGTTCTGCTTATCGATTTCAGTTCTTAACGGTTCTTGAATTCGATTCTTTGAGGGGGTGATAATGGGTCACTTGTTTATTTCGCAGGGGGGGGGGGTGTATTTATGAAAACTGTTACACAATTGTAACACTGAAACCTGTTGAAATGACACAGAGGTGGAGCCGCTGTGTGTGGAGCGAGAGACGCTGCTGCGCCGACCAGCAATCAGCAGAGCAGGGAACAGAACCTGCGGTCGTATTAATCTTCCCATAGTGCCGAGACGATTCAAAAACAAGATGTATCGCTTTGCAGAGCGCCACCCAGTCCAGAGAGAGCGCCAATGTGCGTGTTTAGGAACCGTTAAGCAGAACCGAAATTCTCTTTTTTTTTTGGGTACCCGGTACATTGCATTTTGGATTCGGTTCTTACCTGGAACCCAGTTTCAGTTCCAAATCCTAGTCAAGGATAGTCTCCACAGAAAATATGATTTAAGTTGGGAAGGGTCTTACAGTATTTAAAATATAAGAAAAACATAAAGTTCAGCCACCCTCCGCAGTAACTTTCATACAGTCCGCCATTGTGACCAACAGCCCCAAACCCAAAAGCAGCAGATCGTGTGGAGAAGCTGGACTTAACAAATGTCTGGAATTTTTAATAAATGCCTAAAATTAACAACGGATCATCAAGTTGTATGTTCATCAAAATTATTTAATCAACTAATTAGTTTCACTAATTAATGGTTCTGTTCTCCCAAATTATAGAGACGTTTTCCTTGGTAGTTTGTATTCTCTACAGACATCTAAACATGTTCCGTCACCTAAATACTAAAGAGGTGAATAGAATTCATTTGCGCTGCTTAAAGCAACAAAATAAATGACATTTGACAAATTCAACAGCAGTGTCTTATTCCAGGAAAAAAAAAATCCATAACCAACTAACCTCAACATTTTTTGTGACCGTGGTACAAAACTGACCAAAATCTGTTTTCCTCACGAAAACATTTGAAAGAAAAAGTTTTATCCAGAGTAATCTTCTTCTTTTTTTTCCCCCCAAAGAGCAAGATGCTTTTGAGTTTCTCAAAATGTCCTTTTTACGCCTTTAACACCACGAGCAAAGTTGCCCAACACTCTCGGTGACAAATAGTCAAAAAACTACTAGCATGAGTAGAAACAACTTTTTTGTGTCATCTCCCTATAACCTCCCCGTATTCACTACAAATATTGTAAAACATTTACACACTGTATTGCAAGTACACTGAATTATTTGTATGTATTCTGCATGTTTTCCAGATGATTACACTGAGCAACATATTTAAACACCAAATCATGTTATTTTTTCTTGCTTTTTTTACAGCAGCATCAAATGAAAATATCCTCATGTCTTCATCTTTATACATTTTTTAATTTTTCTATTTTACATGTTGTAGCTTTGAAAACAATAGGAACATAGGGAGACCGATTTTAAAATGTAATTCTAAAGTTTTAAACGGCTGTTTCCAAACCTCAGGCTGTGTTTTGTAAGTTTGCCATTTACAACAAAATATATTTTTTCAAAAATCCTTAAATGTTTAAAGAAATTGTATTTTCTGTTGCAACAAGTCAGTGAGGGATCTATCCTAACAGTGTTCATGGTCCGTCGGTTATCAACTTGCAGGTAAAAGTTGAACAAAAGTGAAATCTTAGAGATTATGTTGTTTGTTTTTCATGCTACTGTCATCCGACTACATTGAAAGGTGAATGTGGTAGCGATTCCAAACAGCCACACGTCATTGAGAGAGGTGAGATGGAAAATCAATTCAATATGGGGATAACACATTTTCCGACAGCATCTCCCGAAAGGCTTTCATAGTGTTACACTCGGTTGATCACACGAAAAGTCACAGAAATAGTAGTGTGATGAAGGTAAAAGAGAGAGCTTCAGCGGTAAATTCAAACCCTGCTTACTTTCCCACCTCCACACGCCTGGCCAATTGCTGTGTGAAGTGGACGTGAGTGTCAGATTGTCGATTTTGGAAAGTAACAGAAATGCAGCCCCTGGTCTTTGGGAAGACGATGGGCTGCCCATTGTTCCGAAACCCCAATAGTACGAAAAATGTCCCATTGGGCCGAAAGCCCATCTGTCCAACAGTCTGTTACCCTGAAAACAAACGGCCATTGTTCTGAAGGTCCACTGCTCCGAAAAATACACATTCTGCTACTATGGCAAAGACAAGACTCGGCCTACTCTGCCTCTGATTGGCTAGTACTCATTGCCTTTGTTGGTTGGGTTGGTTAAATTTAGGCCTTAGAAAAGAGATCGGTTAGGGTGAGGGTAAGAATACCCCAGCAAGCCAATCAGAGGCAGAGTAGGGTGGGTCACGCCTTTGCTGTCCTTCTGCATAATAGTTAGCCGTGTGCTTCTGTTTGTCAGTAGGATAGTTTGTTATTTGGCAGCACTTGGCCTTCCGAGCAATGCACGTTTGTTTTTTGGGGTATCAAACTGTCGGTCAAATGGGCTTACAGTCCAATGGGACACATTTCTGACTGTTGGGGTTTCGGAACAATGGGCCTTTGGAACAATGGCATGGCACCTTCAGAAGCTGCTTGATTATCTGAAGAGCAGTTCTGATGGATTATACTGGCACCTTTGCTCACAACTCGGCCAGAAGGTCTCCCCAAAACAGGAAATGCATCCTTGTATTCACTGGGTTGTATGGGTTTCAGCTGAATTTAATGGAAGACAGAGCAAATATCCATTTATTAATACACCACGAGCTCAAACTGAAGAGGAACTGTTTTCCAGGAACGAGCTGTTTACAGGCAGCTCGAGTACCCATTTCATGGGTTCTTTAAATCCTATATTTGTCCTCTTCTCCCTCTAATGGCGGTGCTAGGAAACAACAAAGTCGTACATACGCTATACTGCAACCTTCGGTGGTTGAATTGGTGGAACATTTGACAAACATGGCCAATTGCATTACATTACAGGTCATTTAGCAGATGCGCTTATCCAGAGCGACTTAGAGTGAACTAACTACAGGGACAGTTCCCCTGGAGCAACTCAGGGTTAGGTGCTATTTGGAAGCCTGACCACTACTCTGCTTGGTTCTGTCAGCTGTGATCACTCGTTTTGGTTTCTCAATATAACTGATCTAACAGTAGTTGTCATTGATGAATTCTATTGTCAGAGGACAGACGAGTGAAGAATTGTAATGTGTCTTTATCAGATTTCATTTCATACATGAACAGTTGTCTAAGAACAGAAAATACAGTATGTCAATGACAACACCTAATTTCTGAACAGTTCCTTAACATTGCTGCACAGTGGAAGTACTGTACTTTGTCCATGATTTGCGAAAAGTTATCAATCGTTCATCAGTGTTCACAACAAGCTCAGTTTTCAGGGGTGGAAAACATTGGCTTAGTGATGATGAAAAGCCAAAAACTGTGACTGAAAGGTGTTTTTTTTATTGTTTAGTTAAAAAAAAAAAAAAAAAGGTATCTTCATTAATGGACATTACTGTGGGCATGTTGTACAGTAAGTCTGTCTTATCTGCATATGTGTGAATAATGCTGGCAGTGAAGTAGGCAAAGCAGAAAAAACAAGCTGACAGTACGTCACAAAAATGGGACTGAAAAAGTAAAGACCTCATATCAAGACTGAAAGAAAGGAGGAAATAAAAGAAAGAAAGAAAAAATCTGCGAGGTCATGGGAGTGCACACGGTAAGGGGAAGATAAAAGGAGGCGAGGCTCTATGGGGACAGAGAGATAGAGAAAGAAAGAGGGACAAAGAGAGGAGGAGAGAGAATGAAAGAGAGAGAGAGAACGAGGTAGAGAGAGCTTGGCTGTGCATTGGGGGAGCTGATGTGCCATTTCTAATCCCTCCTGTTCGTGGCTTTGTGCCGTGGCCCAGCAGGAAGTGGGAGCTGGGCAGACAACAATTAACAAAAGAGCTGTGAAGAATACAATTAGCCATCAATGGCCAACCACGGGCCTTTGTGCCTGTCGCCATGGAGACGGCACAACACCACTATACTGAGATTACAAAACCCTTTTCTACACTTCTCCTTTTTTTTCTCTCCATCTACCCTTTTCTCTTTTACCCTTTTCCCTTTATTCCACTTCTCTCTTTTCTTCCGCTTTCAAACTAATGTCCCTTTTTTTCTCTTCAGTTCATCTCTTTAGTCTTTTTCTCTCTGACACACACACACACACACACATAGACGCACTTATATGTACTGCTATACAAGTGAACACTTGGTTCATGCTCTCCGTGACGCTACATGATGTCTCTGTGATGTGATGTTCTGGCTTCTTCGATGTCTCATGACTGACAGTGTGGAGATTCAAGCACTAAACGAACCTCTGTACACCGTCCAATGAGATCAACGGACCACTCCGAAGCAGCCAGGAGTTCTGCCCGGTTTAGTTCAGGCAGTCCTAGACAGTGATGTTACACCTAATGTCATTCTACCTGACTGCACCCTTAACCTTAAAGCTGCAATTTGGCAACACCTGTAGCTGTGAGAGGAACCTGCCTCCACTGGCAGAAGATCGTAGAGACAGTTGGATGCCATGTGGTTTACCCTGAGTCTATACCATCATGCAGTGCACAGGATTCTACCCTCACCAATGTATTACATTCCCCAAGCTAAAGGTAATGCAGTCTAATTGGGGCTGTAATGGTTTGTGTATTTGTGCTGAACCGTCATGCTCCGGGGGGTCTGGGTCACGGTCTGGTGCGCGCAGAATACACGGTATGTAGGTTGATGCACTTGATGCGTAAACCAAAATGCGAGTTCCGGCGGGAATTTTTTTTGCCGTGCGTCGTGAGCGACATATGTGGAGATCGTAACGTGCAGATTGCCGTGTGAGTCAGTCACACTATGACGGCCGCAAATGAAACACCGGAGCTGGAAGACCCGCCTGCTGCATGTTCATGGCCAGCTACAACAGCGACGGGGAGAGACTCGTGTACGAGATGAGGATGGTGTGTTGACATTGCTCTGTCGTTGTGTGTGGAAACGCATCAAACTTGGGAACAAAGATTCAATGGCGTCACCCAAATGGGCCAAAAAACCTTTAGAATTGGATAAAACAATTATTGAAGCACTTGGCGTTTACATTGGCATATAGCCAAGGTGTAACTAATTGTTACACTCCTCCGAAAGTTAAATTTTTTTGTATCATCCTATTTATTTTGTATGTTCAATTTCATGGCATGAGAGATTATTTTCAGTTTTGTAGCCTTTTGTGATTTATTGCTCTTGGGAAGGTGTCTGATTAAAAAAAACAAAAAAAAAAACACTGACTGATAAAATAAAAAGAGAAAAGAAACGTATGCATATTTATTTATTTTTTTTTTTTCTGCTTTACCTAACGCACTCCTAAACCCGGGTATGCATCGAACTATGACTTCTGTGTAGCGTTTCACCCCAAAGTCTCATACAAACCAGTAATAATGTTCAGTTTTTTTGTTAAAACCGATTTAGAAAGAAGATAATTCAACATTATGGTCATTTTGGGAGACTGTAGTTTGTGTCACTGTTGAATTATAAGTCATATTGAGAGGTATTTTAGCCTCTGATATAAAGGGCGTATGATATACTGTAACTAGTCATTTTACTAGATATATTCAGGTTAGGGACGATGTGAAAACATATATGCAGGACTACCACACTGCAAGTTCCGATAAACTTGATAAATGTTTGAATAGGCAGGCAGATACAGAGAATTTGATTTCCCACATTTACAATGTTCTACAAAACGTTACCGCCCCTTCATCTGAGGTTTACAAGCGTGCATTGGGAGGATGAGCCGGGTCAACAAATCTCAAACGACATAAGGGACAGAAGGCTTACAATAGATCAACACTTGTTCTACGAGTGCCTGATACAGTTTAAAGTGCTGCACAGGCTGTACTATTCCACATTTTAAACTGAATAAATATTCCCCAGTGTTTCTCCTCTCCGCGACAAATGGCAGTTTAAAGAAGCCACTTTAACCCACAGTTTTGCCTTAAAATAGAAAAACCTTTGGACCAAAATATTCAGCATTTTCTCCAATATACTGAAAATCCCACTGGAGCCAGATTCATAACTAATTATACTGGGAATATCAGAGGCACTTAGTAAATTAACTGCTTCTCAGCAACACTTCATCATCTATGGGTTAAGAGGAGCAAGAAAAAAAAAACGTATACTCAAACTTTTGAAAATTATTATTTGACAACGTTTTTGGAAATAATGTAATAATTGAAGCAGTTCCCTATTCTGTATGCAACAAATGCTTCCAATAAGAGATATTGAAACAAACATTACATCAACATCCACAGCACTTAATAATGTTACGCTAGCTTACTCTTCTATAATGCATGTTTTTGTTGTTTGTGCCAGCTGATTTGTTCTCACTTTCTGTCTAATTCTCATGGGATTGCAGATTAATTTAGTTCATAAAACCGTTCCTCCAAGAACAGGTAACATCAGATCGTTTTTCTGACAAAGACATGTTACTGAATGCAAGATTCTTCTTATTAAAACGGTCAAAGTCAACAGGTCAAGCGGCTAACCACAGATATTTTAAACGGTGGAGGATACTGTTGTACTAATCAGGAGCTTGGCTACAGCGTGCGAGCCTACAGATGCACACAGGTTGTTGAATGTGCATTAAAAACAGTCATTAGTTAATTTGTCGTCATTCGTTCCTCTTTCACATTCTCGTTTCGTTTTCGTTGATGAAAAGTGTAATACATTTGTCTGGTTTTCATCATGGAAAAAAGAATAATTTCTGTGGGTGCCACGCCATTTTTTCGACATCCTATTAGTCCCAAACCCCGATAGAGAAAATAGAAAAAAGTCCCATTGGACTGAAAGTCCGTTCCTGAATAAAACAGTTGCACATGGCTAATTATTATGCATAATTACGTCATTGATCCACTATGACAAAGGTTCAAACTGCCTCTAGATGGCATATCCTGATAACCCTAATCAATCTCACTCCTTGTGCCTGAACTTAACCAACCCCATTGACAAACGCAACAAATACTAGCCAATCAGAGGGTCCGTTTGTTTTAGGGATGATGGGCATTTAGTCCAATGGGACATTTTTCAGACTACTGGGGTTTCGTAATATGGGCAGTCGGAGCAATAGTCACGGATACGCTCAATAAATTTGATACTGGAAGACTTTTGAAAATATAGATCTCAGCTCCCTACAAGCTGGAAAAAACATCATCATCTGAATAGATCCGGCCAACTGACGTAATGTTTCTTTACATTCCGAACATCTGTTAAGTTCACATTTTTCACGAAACATTTTATGAGCACATCTGTGACTGAAGTGTTCAAGTCCAGGACCGTAGGTAGTGTGTAGTGTGGTCCTGGGTCAGGGCTGGACAATGTGATGTTCAATTAGACTGTGATCCATGGTCTGATGTCAATGATGAGCAAGATAAAAAGAAGTACGCTCTGTTTAGTTTAGTTTCAGTTTTGACTGCAGGTGTGATATGATTGTATAAGAAGTTTCTAGCATCCATTTGCTGCTTTGCAAACTAAAACCCATTCTTGTTGTTTCCAACAATGGAGACAAACTGTAGTCAAACTATGGAAGCGGAAGGAGTAGGACAAGCATCTGTGAGACACTGGTGGAGGCCTTTTAAAAAAATTTTAAAAAAAAAAGCATTTGAGATAGAATCTATGGATGCACGCTTTTCAGTCATCTATGAACACGTTACCCAGAAAACAAATGCCCATTGCTCAGGGGGGCAATTGCTCTGAAATGACACAACAAAAAGAGGCACACGGCTAATTATTATGAAGAAAGATGGTAAAGACATGTCCCACCCTACTCTGCCTCTGATTGGCTTATGTAATAAAAATCAATATATAAGATGTTACAATGCACCTTATTATGTCCTTATTTAGAAGTATTATGAATGTGTAAATTGTTACTATGTGCCTTATTTTCATCCTTATTTTAGAAATGTTAAATGTTGTTGAATTAAGTAACTACGCCTAAGAATGACCAACATACTGTGAAATAATATGCAATAGTGTAAACTGTAAAAACGTAAGGGTACACCACTTCTTAAAAGGGTGACTGAAGATCTGACCGGAGCAGAGAAGCACTAAGAGGCGTGGACACGCCTAAGTGCCAACAAGGGGCCAATAGGACCTGGCCCCAGCGAACCAATGGGAGAAGACTATACCTGAAAGGCGGCGGGTATAAAATATGTTGTAGACAATAGATTGGCCCATGTCCTGTGAATCCGTGAGACAGAGTAACTACTTTAATGTGGTCTGTGGAACGGTGAAATAGGACGGACCGCAGCTCTGTATTTTTGTAATGCTCATCACATCATTAGCGAATAAATATCGTTTACCTGAAGAAAAGTTTTCTTAGTTTCTTTTCTGGTCTCCAGTGAGAATTTAGTTGTTTTTTTACACCATTATGTGTTTCTTATTTATGGTATGAAGAGTTTCAGAACACTGACATTTCGAGCTGCTATTTTTCGAACTGAAACATAGTTGTGTTGTTTGTGTCACCTAATCCTAAAACCATACACTATTGTTTCTGACAATGCATCTGAACAATGACGAGAAACTGAATGAATACCTTAAGCCGACAGTGAAAACACAGTTTTTTTTTTCTTATTGTTTTTTTTTCTTTTTCTTTTTTGAATTCCGTCTGCCATTTCTATGGAACCAATGTTGTGTTCTGCTGTGTAGTAACTTGAGAGGCTTTCCTCCTGTTTAATGCTCTTACTGTATGTGATGACTTATTCATAGCAAAATGTGAACCATTCAGCTTAACTTAGAGCAAAGTCCATAGTTGCAAAAATGTATTGTAAAGTGCACAGGCTTTACGAGGCTTTAATACTCTTCAAATGAAGTTGGTAACTTAGAAGTTACAGTTTGTTTTTTTGTTCTTGTATGACGTGTCTAACTACCTGCTGAAGCCTCATTTTAGCTTAAGCACAACTGCAGAATACATGTATATACCTGTAACACGGACTGTGCATTTTCACCCCCATGTCTGACTGACATGTCTAATCGCACGAGGAGGGGAGGACTTCAGGGCCAGTATGGAGATGAGGGAAAGTTCTCAAAAGAAAAAGAAAGAATGCAATCACATATTAAACGGGAGACTGATACCACCTAAAGAGATGCTACAAAAATAGCTTCTTCTTTTACATTATTTCACCTATTGAGCATGCTGCGGCTATTTTTACACAACAATCTGCTGTCAGTATCTGACGTGCGGACGGAGATGGGAAAGATGTTTTCTGCTTCAGCCACTTGGAATAGTTTGCAAAAGGAATTTATATTAATGAATCTTATATCTATGGAAATAATTTAGTACCTTTAGTATGAAAGTTATTTGTACGGTAAATAATTCCCTGTTTTTAGATTACTTTAGCTTACTCTGTTGTTTTATTTGTCGCATTTTAGTATTGTTTTGCCCATGAGCTTACTTTATTTTAGGACTGTTTTATCTGTTGTTTGGTCTGCAGTGTTTTATGCTGCCCTTTAATGCTGTTTCCCTAGATGTCAATATTTTTCATCTACCTGATTATATGTTAATGTTTCGCTTCTGTCCGTCTGTGTTTCAAAAAGTACCTCATACCTTTTGTTTTGCTAAATGCTACGTAAAAAAAAAAAGTGAACTATTGTTCTGTCAGTACCAGGTGGCCAGTATCTGAATCACAGCTGCGTTTAATCCTCCCGTCGGCACTTGGATACATTGTTGTGGCAAAACAATGATTAATCAACCTTGAGCTTTGTTAATATAGTTAGCCATGCGTTGAGATTTTGTGTCTTCGTGGCAAAATGTACATTGTCAGTATGTCATATCTATTAAGAGTAAACTCCATTGAAAAGGCCGCAGGACAGGCTGCACTGTCCCTGAATCTGGACTTGTTGTAGTTGTGAACTTTGAGTTTGTCCGATTTAGATATTCCAGTTTACTATTGTTTGATTTGAATTTCCTCTGTATTTTAATGGTAATCTATATTCTGTTGGTGATATAATATTACTAATATTACTGTGATGTTTGCTGTGTTTATATTAAAAAATAAATCAGAAATAGCTCAGCAGCTTCTTAGAAATACCCTTTAATACTGGAAAAACAAAGGCAATAATAAAGTTGTTAGCGCCACGCAATAGCATATAAAAAACATATCATCAGTATTCATGTTTCCATCCCACTGGTTTGCACATGCTGGTAGATATGACAGCAGCCTTTCAAATTGTGTCTCGTGTACTTAACATCTCATAATCAGGATATGGCCTTTTGTAGAAGATAAGAAAAGAAGATAACATATCAAATCACAGTATACTCAAGGAAAACCCATTTTGACATCTGATGTGTGCACATGTTGGACAGACTGACACACTATGGACTCTTTCTTCATTAATGCTCATGTTGCATGCTGAGACCTTGAGGCAAGAAAGTGGCATTTTCATAACCAGGTTTATTATTCACTTGTGCCTGTTTGGTGTTTTGGTGACACAGTGAAGTTAACTGTGCCAGTGTGGGGGCAGAGGTGCAGTTCCAGTAACAATCAAGCTGGGAAGTGCAATTTTCATGTCAATTATTACCCGGATTTGCATTCGCTCACACCAGGACAGAGCGCAGGGGGCAAGGCATGGTCGTGTCTCTACTGTGTTTTGTGGCTTTGCTGTTGTACACGCGCGAGTAGTTCCAATTCAAAGCTGAACTTTTTGCAGATGAGCTGGCTCCGGATGAAATCTCTCAAGCTCGAAAATACAATGAGTAGCATTTTTCATCTGAACCACACGCATGGCTGTGGTGTGAATGATTGTAATCCAACACACAGCTGTCCGTTTTTGCACCACGACGCGGTGGGAGCTGTGGACATTAAAGATGTCAGTTCCCCGCGTTGAAAATGCATCTTGTACGTACAGCTTCAGCAACACAGTAACCGGTAATTTTACAGGCACACCTGAACGATATATTGCAATTCAATACAACTAATCTGGCATAAATTCTACTTTTACAAAGCTCATAATGTTCCGTTTTTGGTGACGTTGTCAGAAATATGTCAATTCGACTATATGTGTATTATTGAGGTCATAGTGGAAGGCGGTATTGTACAGGAATGTATTATGTTGAGAAGTGTTTGTACGTACATGAGGTGAGCAGAATATTAGAATACTTCCATATAATGCAGTTTGGTACAGCAACATCACTAACTATGACCTCAGTGCTAAACTATATCATTTAACTTACGTCTTTATGATAGTTTAAAAACTAAACATCATAGGCATCATGATTTAATGGCTGGTGTACCTAATAAAGTGTATTTGCTCGTAGCGATGCTGCACCTACGATATCGTCTTGGAGGTGAAGCTATCAGGGTGCACAGCACAGTGGGAAGTGGGGAATTTCGATTGTCACAAATGATGCCAGACTTGCCATACCTAATGAGAATATAGTCCCCCTCAGTGCTCGCCCCACATGGTGCATGTGTGCCATGTGCCTCTGGCCTCAAAACCACCAAAAGTCAGTCACCATGTTCCTGTTTGCCATCACAAACCAGATATTTCTGCTTCTCGCTGCTCTCATTGTGGTGTTGTGGAGCCAGGTGTGATTCTGTCATGGCCTGGAGACGAGTTGAAAGTTGAAGCTGACAAGTCATGACCTTTCAGTCCACAAACCTCCTTTTAAAGTCACATACCCTTTTTCCACCAAAATGAGTGCATATGTGCCCTTTTTTGTAAATTTCGCAATAGAGTCCTTTCCCATTAACTAACTTCTAAAAATAACTTCTTTAGTAAACGAGTACGCCTTGTTATTTTTTGCTGGTGTGTCGCGGACGGGCTGGAAAGCAGTGTTAGTAAACAGTGAAAATGTAACGGTGGTTGCTCCATCTTTATATCTGTTACTTATTTAGTCTCTGTCAAACTCTCCAACCAGAGTTGGTGATTGAACAGTGGAAAGACTAACAACGAGGGTTTTGATGAGTTTTAGTTTGTTTCTGTGAGGTTTGAATGAAGGGGGCTTTATGATGATTACGAGGTAAAATGACTGTTTCTATCAATGGAGCCTGATGGCTTTGAGGAGAGCGTATTCATTGTGTGCTTTGTAAGTTAATACATTATAATATTTGTCCAAGTCCCTGTTGAATATATTTATTATCACACAGCATCGCACCAGAAAAGTCCATCATGTTTCCGTGACTACTACACAGTCATATGTCCCCGGAGGGATTTCCAGTTGTAACCTTTCCCACCAAAGTCAAACGGCAGACGTTAGAGGGTGTTTGTGGGTTTTTGTCCAGCGTGAAAGGGGTTAAAATCAGCCCACAAACCTCTTCAAAGACAAAAATGTTCCCTTGAAGAACAGGTTTTAATATGCAGTGCGTTCTCCATAAATGGAAAACACACACACACTGACTTTTCAGTCATGTAAGCTAAACTATGTCAACCATGGTGTGAGTAGGACTTTATTGACAAGAGTACCACTACATTTTTCTTTTGAAACATCATCCATACTTTAAACATGGTGCTGGATTTATTTATGAATTTCAAATTTGGTTTTAAAGTTCTATTGCTTGCAGCCACATTTTAAAGAGAGAAAACATTCTAAATGTGATTCTTTTTTTTCACGCTTTAACGTACACTAAAGGCCTCATTTGTGTAAAGACCCACTTAGCTCTCCACACACACATGTGAGACTCAGCTCGAACTAACTTCTAAAAAAGACTTCTTTCTTTCCCCATTGAATGCTATGTAATACTTAACATTTCCAATCTAACCTTAATCTAAAAGTAACCCCCAACTGTGATTCCAGTACCAACCCGAACAAACTTCTTGAATAAGTGTGAATGGCCATATACGTATATAAGTTTATTTCATGATAATGTTGAATGCTGAAGGTTTCTCCCAAGGACAGGAAAACAACACTCCCACACATACAATAAAGATACAATAAACTCATTTTAAATTCCACATAAAAACATGGTCAAGTACATCACCTTTGAAAAAATACCTATGCTTTGACAAAATAATCTAACTTGAGTTCTGGAAACTAGCTTTTTCCATGACCCCTAAACAACATCTCACAGTTTTCATCAGCAAATGGAATTTGCTATGTTGTCAAATAAAGCTATTTAGCAAACCTTCAGCAGAGAATATTTTGTCAAACTACGACATACAAGGACAAAAATGAATTCCATGCTCATGTACACTCTTGATGTAGAGCAAAGATACTGTGTGAGTTGAACCACATGCAGGTGCTCCAGAAACAACAGGAAGCTGTTAATTGTAGTTGGGCCACTGATTTGGCCTGCATATCAATGCAGTAGCAGAAGCCCCTTAGTGCCCAATTGTTGCAATTTGCATCAAAATTCGTATTACTTCTCGGAGTCTGTCAAATTAATCAAACATCCTCAGAAAGTCATTATACCCAACTTACATTGTGAATAAATGTCCATAAAACAGCTTAGAAATTAAAACGAGAGGCCATCTTGCACTGGGATCACAGTAAGTGAATTCCTACCCCCCTATTTCTAGCGCCCTTACTTGGACCACGGCAATTATCAAACTCGACCTTAGTTTCAATCTCAGCTAAACATATGTAAAGTTGTGTAACTGCATGTTGCAAGGGTTGCAACACTATCATGGTAACAAAGTCTGCCCATAGACAGACAGACAGACAGACAGAAATATAAACACATGGCAAATGATTTAAAAGCTCTCCTGTAATAGTTCCCGTTACAGTAGGTGTCTCCAGTAGCACCTTTTGCCATGATGACACCCAAACAGACTCACAAGCTGAAGATCAGCGTCGCTGTCACATCTGGTAAAGATGCTCCAGAACTTGCTTGAGAATCATAACATTTTAAAGCTTACTTAGGTGTCAAAGGATTTCAGTGATAGCTGTTTGTACATCCATGGGTACATCGCAAACAGGAACTGCTAATAGCTAATTCAGCGTAACTTTCATGGTGCCAGTTTGCCAAAATGTAAACAAACAGAGGCTAACATACGGGGCTCGAGTTGCAGCTAACATTGTGCTTTCTGTTTACATCCCCCAAAGGACCCAAATAATGGGGATTGTAGTTCCACAACGTAGAGCATGATTATACCCCAAATAGCAGTAAGACAAAAACATTTGGCTCAACTGTGTTCGACGGGGAGCCCACAGTTATAAACCCCCGCCTTAGTTTACACGGCGCAACAGCTTGGCCTTTTTTTTGTCTGTTTGTCAGCAGGATAAAGGACAAACTACGGAAACCATTGTCATGACACTTGGTGGAAAGGTGTAGTATGGGCCAAGGAAAGACCCACTGGAGCAGATCCCAATCATTTGGCGGATGCCCAAATGATTTGTCCCCTTCTAGTTCCTGAATAAGACAAGGCATAATAACCAGTTGTGTTGTGACCAAATATGGTCGATGGGGAGCTCAACTCCACTTGTTCTTGTTCAAACTTGATACTGTACACCACAACCTACTGTATGGTCCTTCTATATCCCCCCCAAATGTGTCATTGTTATCCATACAATCCACACAATTGTTTTGTTTTAGTAGAAAGCATAGTGGCAGCTTCACAATCTCATGGATTTATTCTCCCTCGTGCCTTTCAGGTCGTGTACCTTTGTCTATGCTGTTGAAGCCGGCCAAGCCTTGCTGAGCAGTGCCAGCCTGCTCTGTTTGTTCTGACAGGCCGTGCCACGCTACAGCACCTTCAGACACTGTGAGCTGTAGGTTCTAGGGTAGCCTTGTGTTACCATGCTCTGTACTGTAAGGCCTCGACATCTATTTGCACTCCTGCAGGACCATAGTTTCCATATTAGAGTGCCAGGTTGTTTGGAAGATTAAACTTGTATCATTCCCATGAGGATATTGAAATAATAGGATAAAGCAGAGATAAGTACAATATAAATAGATAGAGAGTAAAGAGTAAGTGTTATATTGACCTGGTTTAGAAGAAATGTGTCAATGAAAATAATGTTAAAATAGGATTAAAGGGTTACAGGCAGTAAAACATGAAAAGTTAGTGCCATTGATCCCTAGTCAACAATACACTTTGTGTGTGTGTGTGTGTGTGTGTGTGTGTGTGTGTGTGTGTGAGAGAGAGCGAGTGTTACAAAGTGATTCTCAGTTAATCTTGATCCATCTTAATTTTTGGTTTTCCAACATTTTTCTATCATCACATTTACAAGAGCATATCACTAAAGCCATCGTCAATAATTGTATATCAACAATGGATCAAATGACAATGATGAAAGGTATTGCTCATAGTGACAAAAATGACAGGGAATTATCACCTGTCTTCACAGATCCCCTCAGCTCTACAAAGCTTTTTAACGTCCTTCAGCTCATTATTTTGGTTTTCTTGACTAAGTAGTGCATATGTTAGGACTGACTCAAAGTACAGTATGTGTGTGTGTGTGTGTGTTCACGGTAACAAAGGCACATGTCACCCAGTGCAGCGATGTCGCTCAGCAATGTGCTATTAATCGTTTTTGAACACCATGGCAAAGAGTATGTAAGATATATCACACATTACATGTTAGGAGGATCAATTCATTGTTGGTTTTGGTCTTTGTTGACATTTATTACATATAAAACAATTATACACATGGTGTATTTTTTCAGTTCAATTGGTTTAATCTTAAACTACAAAAAAATTGATCTATTTTTTCTGTTTCCTGTTTGAAAATTGTGTCGCTTCGTCTCCGATAGTGGCGCGTGTTGCCTCTGTGTTATAATCCCAGTGATGACGGGCTGGATGACAGATGCAGTTCTGTCTCCTGTGTGCGCCTCGGGAACTCTGAGATTTTGTCTAACCTGAACGTGCATTTGGCTCATCTGTCCGATTCAGCAAAGTCTGATGTTAGCAGGCTCGTCAAAAACAGTGACTTCCATACTCAAACTAACGTGATACCATGATATTAATGTGGCCGTTCAGAAGCCTATAAAACTGCCAGTCCACCATGTCCGTCCGACGAAACGTGCTTTAAAGTACCTCCTTGACCACGGTTTGGCCGTTCCAAGCAGTCGTCCCTGGAGTTCACCTTCCCTCCTTGTCCCTAAACCTGATAATACACAGCGTTTCTATAATGATTACCACAATGCCATCACCAAAACAGATCCTCCTAAAGACATATTTGCTACTTTGGTACCCCTAACCCTTTGTTTTACCTCTACACAGTTAAAGAAATGTTCTGAATGTGAGTTTGGGAAGGCTGTCGTTACCTATTTAAGTAAGCAAGTAGGATGAGGTCGGGTTTGCCTGGTTGATGTCAAGGTGCAAGCGATCTTAGATTCCACTGCTCCGTGGCTTTCTGGTGAGGGCTGCGTTTTACCGTGCGTTTTGCAGAAACCTCCTGATTTAGTAACTCCATTGACGAGATTAACAAGTCCCAAATAAACCCTTCCACTGCTCAGCCACCTGTGAGTTGGCTGTCAAGGCCACCAAAGCTCTCCTCTGCCGTGGCCCTGTGCTCGCCACCACCATGCATGGCCATTTGAACCGGAGGTTGATGCCGGTGCGCTGGGTGTGGGCGCAGTGCTCCTGCGGGATGACGAGCGTGACATCAATCATTCGATCTGTTACTTTTACAAAAAATGTAAAGAAAAAAAAACACCAGCTTCGCTTCAGCAC
This sequence comes from Bovichtus variegatus, assembly GCA_943593645.1. Lineage (NCBI taxonomy): Eukaryota > Metazoa > Chordata > Actinopteri > Perciformes > Bovichtidae > Bovichtus > Bovichtus variegatus. Next base: position 4,663,051 of record CALSCE010010661.1, read on the forward strand.
AATTGAAAAAGAGGCCTGAGCCTTACTATTGGCGTTACAACACTTTGGGGCCAGTTCTGTGCCAACCCCTCATCTTCTCTGACCACAATCCCCTTGTGTTCCTGACTCAGACGCAGAATAGCAACCACCGTCTGATGTGCCGGTCCTGCTTGCTTCAGGATTTCAATATTGACGTTTGCTAAAGAAGGGACTAGATAATGTCATGGCTGATGCAAGTCTTATTGAATCATACTATCATACTTCTAGGGGGGAAATGTTGGATTTTCTGGTGTGGTGGTGTTATGACCCTGGGTCATTTTGCTCTCTCTCTCCTCCACTAAGAGTGTGTATATGTGTCTAAGTGTGCAAGGGTGATGAGAAACAGGTGGAGAAACTTCGAAGCGATTGATGCCTCTGGAGCGGTCGACTGGATGACATCAGTCCCATTTTCAACTCCAGCTGACAGTCAGTCCCCCCTCCCTCACGTCTATACTGCATCCAACAAACAGCCAGCATTTATTGTGTGCATTCGGAGAGTTCTGTGTAAGTGCCATATATCCGTAGGCCATTTGAGAAGTTTGTTGTTTTTTGATTTTTGATTGTGTTCATTTATGAATATTCAGCTTCTATTCACACTGTAAAAAACAAGCATTTCAAAGCAGTTTGGCAGGAGTGAGAAGTCCTTTGTGTTTACTTTTGAACCCTTTTTCTCTTCTTTTTTTTTAAATAGAAGCTCAGGTTAGTCTAATTGTCTTTCGTTTAACTTTTGTAAACATTAAAAAACATTAATATTGTCCCTCCTTTTTTCTGTGCTCGTTATAGATTACTGTAGAAGGCATCATACAGTAATATAGTTAGTTACTACAACATCATAAAGCAAACGCAGTTAAACAAAACAAAAACACAACATATTTGCTGCTCTTTTATTTCCTTGGGTTCTACATCAAATCAAATCAAATATAATATAAATAAACTTGATTTGTCAGTTTTTGCTCAGTGTTGGTCGAAAATAAAGTAGCTTATCGTAAAGAAACACCAATAGAATCAAGAAACAATATCATAAATCCGAGACGGTCGTTTCTCTCATGTCAGTCATTTGCATACATATCAGTGAGTGGCATCATGTTACATTGAACATAATGTTTTTTTAATTTAATGGTTTAATAGTAAGGGGAGTTTATTTATGCTTGTTACAATCAGTTTGCAATGTCTGACAAGTCACCATAAAATGTAATTGAGGTAAATGACAAACAACAGAAAATATGAACTCAACACAACAATGTTGTGTTTTTGAGTGACACAGTGGCAGTTGCTTGAGGCTTGTTGTGTATGAGCAGCCTCACGTAATCTAGGTGCAACATGTCATAACAACCCCGACCTCAACTGAAGTCAATTACCCACACTGTCTTCCTGTGTCCCAGTTTGCCCCTCTTTTCTGGGGTTGTCAGATCCTGATGGTAGAGATTGGAATCAGGTCACTCGACTGCTTTCTCCACTTAGTCATTAGATAGATATCTGCTCTATCTGAGGGCTGCTGACTGCACACACTACCTGCCGCTTCTCTCTGCTCCTCACACACTCATGTATACACATGCTAAACAACTCGAGCAAGGCATGTCCGTGATGATACCCAACAAAATATTTAAAAAAAAATTCATGCACTGGTCAATCATTTTTTTGGTTTTTGGCTATTTCGCTTCCATAACATGTCTTATACTATACTAGTGGAAATGAAATATCCAAAATACACATTTAGGTGTTCATTTAACTATCTTTGTCTATTTGTGTCTGTAGATTTCTCCAAAAAATTACCAAAAGTTAGCATTAGATAACGTCTCATTTGTATATTTAAACATAACATTTTAGAAAACTTGTAAGATAAAAAAGAATTGTCTTAATGTAAGTAATCAACTGGGGAAGTTTCTATATCTATACATAAATTTTTTTTTACCCTATTCGAGTGTAGCTTCCTGCACAATGTGCGTATGCAATTTTATAGTACATACTGTATCTTTAAAGGCCAAAAATGCCAGAAATCTCCACTCAAGTAGCTCTGACGTACACCAACATTTCTATTTTCATTGCTATCTGTATTCTGAAGGTTTGTCATTCATAGCCTCATTTATTTAACGTGATATTCCTAGAATCAAGGCAAAAATACATAAACGATTTATGAGTGATACAAAGAGATAACCAAAGTTCCCTCTGTAAAAAATGTTGACTCGAATAAATAAAAAAAATAAAAAATGTAACCTGGCTTTATCTAATGTTCACATTTCTGTTCTGGAAATGTATGCACATGACCACATATTTAATAAGAGAATGCCTAATTTGCATATTTAAACATAACATTTCAGAAAACTTTACTTTAAAAAAATGATTGTCTTAATGTAAGTAATCAGCTGGGGAAGTTTCATGGTATCATGATATCTATTAGTTAGTCCCCAATACATTGCTTTACTTATGTATTTGTATATGGGATAGTATTCCTATGTTATTTCTGTTGGACAGCACCTCGGTCAACTCTGGTCACTTTTAAATGTGCTTTATAAATAAACTTGATTTGATTTGATTAAATAGACTGAGATGATGGACTGCACCAACAATGAAAATCTCTGCAAAAAATTGCAAAATTGTTTATTTTGACAGCGTGGCTTGGGAACTCCTTGAAAACAGTTGTGAAAGCTGTTTAAATGTGAGTTTTAATGCGCTGTAATATCATTTCGAATACGTCCTTCTCGTTTGCAACATCCTACGCGATTGTCTCTCAAATGTATACAAAGAGTCACCATCAGCATGTGCTGCGTAATACTATAGAGAAAAATGGTTTTCAGTCATGCTTTCTCTCCATCCAAACACTGCAGCAGCTCATCTGATGGATTAATAGGAGATAATCACTGAGCTGCCGTCAGAGCGCTACACACTCTTCATGGGCCTTCGTGAGAGGGACTCGCCATCCTCACTAAACGACCATCACAAAGGCACACAGAGTTTGTTGGGTCACAGAACTGGTTCAGAGCACAGAAATAAAACATGAAAGAAAGAGTAAAAATTCGGCCTGCAGCCATTGCTATGGCGAGGTTTTGGGTCAGTGTTTCCAGCAGCGGTGGTCACTCAAACAGACATAATAATGATAATAATAATAATAATAATAATAATGAACCTTATTTGTAAAGCACCCTTCTCAACAATGTTACAAAGTGCTTCTAAGTAGTAAATATAGATCAATATATATAATATATATCAATTTTACAAAATAAGATGCAGACTGGTAAAAGACACATTTATGACAAAATGATGAGGGATTGTGACCAAAAAGTAATGTGTATATAATTGAAAATTCTAAATTAAACCATTTTCAAAAATGAAGAAACACTACACTAAACACTACAAATATATGTACAATATATCTGAATCTGAAAATGAAAAAGCTGTGCCATTTTTTGTTTCTTGTTATATTCTTGTAGTATTAGATTTTTGTGGTTATTATTTTGCCAGCATCAAAAAAATTATTCATCAATAATTTTTTTTGTTAGCTAATGCAAATACAACATATGATTTGACTTTTCCACATTGTTTGTATGATTTTAACCAGATATTTATATCTTAAACCATCAACATTCTATGCTGGTAATGTCAAAGGTCAAATGTATTTGTTCCAATTCCAGTTTCTAAAAAAAAAGAAAACTGAAGATTATCAATTACAGATATATTTAGTAATATTCTCTTTCTCTTTCAAGATATGTGTGAGTGTCTTTAAAGTTGAGGTCTTTTGTTACTTACTAAGTGGAGTTTTAAAGCAGCATGTTTAAAAAACTCAATCACTCAAACAGAGTTTGTAATTTACTGCTTTTGTGGTTTTCAATGAAAATACAAATCATCACCTCTCTTTTACAACATGTGATATGTAAAATTTCTAAATTCAGTCATTCTTTCCTGAAGGGAAATTCCAGAGAGAGAAAAATAAAAAGGTCAGTTCAATGTCCATCTTCAACGTCCAAACACTGGAACGATGGGGCTACGGCTAATGGTGGCATGTTGTTGAATAGCAGCAAATAATGCCTGTCTGTTTTCACAACCAACTATCATGAGCTTAAGGTTGTAGGTTGAGTGAAATTAATTTACATTAAAAAAAAAAAAAAAACAAAGCTTCATAAATACATGAACAGGTCAAGTGTGTGCATATATAGACATTACATAATTATATATATATATATATATATATATATATATAAAAAAATCCTTTTGATTCAACCTTCTGCCTCCAAGCTATTATTATAGTTTAATAGCAACCTTCTTTACCTGCAACAGTGTGACCCATGACGCCCAGCATGTGCACCAGAGGGAGAGAGGGAGGGAGGGAGGGCCCCTCTGAGATAAACACCAACCTCAGAAGATTATTCTGCTTAACTGGCACAATATCACAGCAATAGTGCAGATCTGCTTATGTGTGAATTCAGCCAGAGCAAGGTGTTTTAACCAACATGCAAAAAAGACAAAGTGACACACACAAACACACATATAGCAAACCGCACAAGGGCGCCTGAATGAGACTATCGAAACAACATTTTTTGTGAGTGTGTCAACATGTTGCAGATGTTCCGATAAGCAAAGTTCGCATTATTTCTGAGAAGCAAGCACACCGCAGCAACCTCTTTTCCGACCCTTCATCCGCTGAATGCAGCAATACAACAACAGCGGAAGCACGTGAAGCCGAAGGCGAGGGTGGCTCTTCATAAATATTACCCTATAGAGATACGGAGACCACAGTGACCTGATTGAGTCGATAGCGATGTTCACAGTATTCCACAGAGAGTCTCCGGAGGACAGAGGGCGCTGCTGTCGGTGTTGGCAAACGCGACCCAACGGTGAGTGTGAACATCACACGTCGGCTGGACGGGGTCCGTTACTACCGACACCCGTCGCCGCACGTTTTTTCCCCTCTCCCTCCATCTTTCCGCAGCTCTGGCCCATGTAGCAGGCTACACTTTGCCCTCAGCTGATGGAAAGCAAATAACAAGCCACATAAAAGGCCTGCTACGGACACACACATTCACAAATACACACAGTCGCACACAAGATAACAGGGCCTCTGCGGGGGCGAGGGTGCATGGAGGGATAGGGGAGGGGGAGGGGGGGGGGATTCAGGGAGTTGAGGGTCGAGGAGGGGTGGGGGAATATGGCACTGCCCCACACAAAGGCAGCCCTGAAATAGCCCCCTCGCACAATGAGACCTGCCACTCTGTCTATGAGATAATGTCTAATTGAAAACACTGCAGCCATTGTGCTCCTGTCACCGGCTCTATTGTCCAGATAGCCCTCTCTCCCCCCCACCTCTCTTTTTCCATTGACGCGGCGCGATTGTTCCTCACCATTGTGGCAACCCTACTCTCTCTCTCTGTCTCTCTATCTCCCCCTCTCTCTGTATTGTTATAATTTCATTACTTATTTGTTTTTTGTTCCGCTTCTCCTTTCACTCCCCTGCAGACCTTTTGTTCACCATATTTAGGCACTTCATTGGGATCTGCTGCCAATGTGTGTGCGCGTCTCACTGAGTGTGTGTGTGAGCAGGTGTCAGTTTCACGAGGAGATAAAAACAGGAAGCAAGATAAAATAGTTCTCTGAGACGAAATAAAGCCCTTGCAGGCATCACAGAGGGGGAGATTGGTTTTAGCCATGTGCTCCTCTTGATTCTGGTAATATGAAACACGGCCCTCGTCGTCCTCGGAGACAAGTGGTTATGAGGACAACAGGCATTGTCCTGAGTGAATTACAGTCTGTGTTGACATTGTTGCAGCCTGCCGGTGTCCAGAAACTACGGACAACCTGTCACCTAATGACACAGATATCTGGCAGAGACGAGGCAAACATGGCTCATGAATCATGGGACTGACAGGGCCGGTTGACCTGAGTAATGTTGTGCTTGGCGATGACAGACCTGACAAACCTGAAGAATCTCCTACTCCTCATCTTACAGCTGCTATTTATATGGTTCTTCTCAAAAGGCACAAAAGCTTGTCTGCATGAAAAGGTTGTCAACTTCGATATTCCTGCATTAATATAGCAGCAAACAACTATTTGCTACGTGAAGCTATAGTGGAGTAATGTCTACCTGAGCAGAGAATGAAGAGACTCTCCCTCTGTGTGTGTGTGTGTGTGTGTGTGTGTGTTGTAATCCGAGCTCCTTTGTGCTTTGTTTAAATAGCCGGGCCAGCCACGCGTGCGTAACAGTGCATGTGAGTCCTGTGTGTTGCTAGCTAATGGCTGCATGCTCTGCACTGCACCTTCGCTGATAACGCCATCCTGACCCATGTCGTCGTCGCAATAAAACTTACAGTCACCATCCGGTCCCCCAAGGTCAACACTGTGAGCTCTGTCAGTACTGTCACCGTAGTTAGCACTGTTTTTGCTATTAGTGCCTTTGGCTGCTAGCTAACCTTTTAGTCTTGTGGTACTGTTGGGATAGAAAATCTAACTAACCAGTTACTGATTGTCTAAGAGTGGTGGGTAACCAGTGTTGTCTTTCTACCAATACCAATACTTTTACGAAAACGATCCACTATGTTGTGTTGTCGTGGAACGTTTTACCCCTTTAGCTTCAAAGAATTCATTCAACCTTTTGGAAGATTTGACGAGACTATCGATACCCAAAGAAGCCAGAGCTAGGAGACGGTTCTATGAGCTGAGCTTTAAAACTGGAAACGGGGAAACAGCTTGCCTGGCTCTGACCAAAGGGAACAAAATTCACCATCCGGCACCTGTAAAGGTTTCCATTCATTTCTGTACAGCATAAACATTGTTACAAGACTCTTGAAACCTGCTTAATCTGTGTAATCCATCACCCTGAACAAGAATACTATTATATTAAAAGTGAAATTAACATTATACTTTTTAAAGCAATCTGCATTCAAATTCTGAATGGAATCACAAAAGGCTTCCCCTTTTTGCAGTCAAAAATCTATCAAAGTGATTTTTTTATTTTATTGTTAAAATTGTTTTTGAGGATGGCTATGTCATGCCTGTCCAGCATTTTGGTACAAACTGAAATATCTCAACAACAACTGGATAAATTCAGATTCAGATCCTACTGACTTTGCCGATCCCCTGACTTGTAGCGATAGATGTCATGTGTGCAGAATAAACAACATAATAAAATGACAACATAGACAATCCATGTGACAAAACTGATAATGTAAACATATAAATGACAATGATGGACTTGCCATCTGGAGCACTGGGAGTTTTCCCAGTGGGCTGCTTGACTGCAGGAACGCAAGAAATTAAGTGTTTGATTCTCAATATTTTTGTTTTCATAATCCCGTCACGATGAATTGCAATGACTATGGCGATCATCTGACTTTTCACCTACAATCAGGTCAAAATGTGTCAAATACAATTATGACATTCACAGCTGAGATTTAAGTTTTGTGCTAATTAACAAATGTTAGTAATTCATTCAATTTTAGCTGAAGAACAAGCCCCAGCAGTTGTAATTAAAGGTGTGTGAGCTGCAAGCTGGGCTACCTTTCCTGTGGCGAACAAAGAGACTATTATAAAGAGGTATTGCTCTTAATACAGCCAACATGTTAAGAAGCACACATATCTCCTGTGACAATTTGTCTTCTCAGAGTGAGACATGTGATGTTGACAGACAGCAGCACAGAAGACAGATGAATCACTGTCCCTGTGCCTCCTTGCAAGTGGAATGTAAGTATGGCAATTTATTTAGCCGCTGTTGTGCACTAACAAGTCAGGCCACAAATGTCACATTGATTGAAAGAATTGGTCTGAACAATGGTCATTATTCCCTCCGTTGAACTTCTTTACTGTCAGCAAATCAACCAGCACACTTCGAACGCACAGTGGATATGTGAGCATTTCCCCCTGTGGACTGACTACCATGACTGAATGTTGACAGACAACATACTGTATATAAACCTGTAACACTGAAATGAGGACTCATTGCAGACATGGCAGTGCTGAACATGGCTCCTGATTTCTCTTCTGGCTCGCCTCACACTGTGTTCTTTAATGATTGAGCAGTTGTAATTACATGTGGGAATCTTTCCTGCTATTTGAATGTTTTGTCTTTTTGTGTCTCACATGGAGCTTTTTGAATAAGATAAAACATATTTGCTGAAAATGAATTATACTGGCCTGTAGGTTGATTATAAACACTTAACTATAATACTTAGTTTGGTAACACTTTAGATTGCAGCCCACCAATTGATGTGTAATTATTACAGTTAAGTTTCACTTTCACAAAGTACGGGTTGTTGCAGTTTGGCTATTTTGCCCCATCTCAACCACTCGAATGGTAGTGATAACAACTGATAATGGCCATTCAATGGGCTGATAACATTTGATAAGGGTGGATATAAATCACATACTTGTTGGGCACCTATAGAGTCGTTTTCTCATCAGGAACTCCAGATAATGTGTGGAGAATTGTGCCCGGACATTGTCCGGAGTCTCCCTTTCACACAACAGGAGATTGTCCGTGTCAGAAGTTTCTCATTCACTGGAAATACTCCATTTGGTTTCGGTAAAGGGGTGGCACCTGCAGGAGGCAGGTAATGGCGCGGATTTCACGGCGGTCACGTAGCCGGTTCATAATTTGGTCATAAACAACCGAGTCCTTTGACGTTCTTGAATTTCTCTACCCTTACCAACAGACGTTTGTTTTCTTCCGATTTCACGGCAACCACGATAGAAACGCCATCAACACGCCCAGTCACTGGCCGTGAACACCCCGGACAATTACATGGACTTTGTACTCCAGGTAATGGCGAGATAATTTCAGGGTTGCAGTGCATGTGTGAAAGGGGCTTAGACCTTCAGGGCTTTTTTTAAATTACTAAGTAACTATTTAATAATAACACGGTACATTATTATTATTATTATTATTATTATTGTTATTATCAATAATACTGAGTAACAAGGAAAAAACAATGGGATAACACTGGACATTATTTATATAATCATCTTTTTTTAATTATGAGATATCTACAAAAGGTGACTTTAGGAAATGAACTTACTTATTATTGATAATATAGTTTTAATGTAGGCTAAGCATGGGAAGAAGGGCCTCATGATAAATTCATACTGCGCTGTAAAATGACCCTTACATTGTTCCCCCCTTTGCACTGTAATTATAGCGTTGTTACAGAGTGTTACAGATTTAGATGTAGTTCAGTTCCTTTTCATGACGTACAGAAGCTGAAGTGAAAAGTAAAGCGAAAAACTTATAATCTGACCTTTTAAGCTCCTCTTTGATAAGAAAATGTATTACATGTATATAGGTGAATTGACAAAAAGACTGAAAAGTTCTGAAAAGGTTTTCGGATGATGACCAAATTTGGTTCACCATCCAATTAAAGACCCAGTCACTCAGTGGTTGTCAGAGTGAACTGGGTGATTTGGACCTTGCATGAACCGTAAACCTGCGATCTGCATATTTAGCAGACTGGCTGAACCAAACTGTGAATGGTGTGGTAAGTGGATTTTGTCTCCACTTCACATGTGGATGTTGCTGATTGCTCAAACAGTCAGATAAATCTGAAAATGTTTTTTCAGTCATTAAACTGGAGATCCAACATCAGTTGCATCAGAATGAGCTTTGAAAGGGGGGGGGGGGCATTCCGTTTTGGATGATGTAATAGGCTGTCCTTTCAATCTCAGCCTAGTCTACCGTTTGCATACAACTGACATATGGTAAGGAATGCCTTCCCTCTTTTCTGCAGCTTTGTTTTCTTATTATTTTGCGCAGTGGTACACCAACAAGCGGTGCGCGACACTCCGCTGAGAAACACTTCACGTATTCACACAGTAAAAGTTTATACTAAGGGGTGGAACTTCCTGTTGTTTCATTCAGAGAACTGTTACACTGTAATCTATCGACCGACCAACGAGACAATGTGTTTTTTAGTAAGGTTTCAAAGACAATCATAATTCTTGGCCATTAAAACGGAGTCTTTACATCCTATATGCTTACCAACATACAAATAGCACAGCTCAGGTTTAGTCCCCGAGGCTTATTCTCCAAATAACTGGGGATGTGCAGCTAGGCAAACAAACATAAACACATTGTGAGCTGAAACTGTAACGGTTCTAATATAATGGTGAGGAATCCAAAGATGGCACAGACAAGGCAGGTAAGATAAGAAAAAGGGAGTTTGCTCGGTCAAAAAAGCAAGACAGGTTCAGCAACAGGTAGGTATTCAACAAGGCAAACATGGCTGGGGGAGGAAGTACAGGGTCAGAGAAGAGAGTCATGGGAAAAACATGATGGTATGAAAACAAGTTGAACATGGGTTAAAAGGAGGTTGATTCTGTGACAGGATCTGTTCCTGTCAAAGCAACAATGAATAATAACAATTCAAATTAAACCACGCTTTATCTGATAATAATCAATAATCATTGATAGCAATCAAATGTGTGATGGTAAATAATTGTGCATCCACTGAAACACTTGGCTCTCCTCTTTCTCATTCCCTCTCGCTCTGTGTTAGGTGGAATGGCCTGCTAGAGGAAATCCCAGTCCTAGAGACACATACTATTGATCATTAGGCGGATTTTCCCTTCAACGCTCACTCATATTACAAATTGCTCTCAGGAAAGACTTGCAGAGAATAAAAAAAGCAACAAAATAATGCAAGAGGGCTAAAGGTCCCATCACTGTCAAAGAACAGAAATCTCACCAATTTTGAAAGTGAAGGTACTTTGGTTTAAACAGTGGACATCTGTCTATTTCCCTGAGGATTTGGACCAAGTTGATGCAGTCTCTTTCTTTTTACTTTCCAGCTTCATCGACGGGACCTGGAGACTCAAAGCACAACACTGTACAGCAGAAAACCACAAACATGCAATCAGAAAGGTGTTAAACAAGACTATCACGCCTGAAGGGGATGATTCTTTCTTTTGTTTTGTAAGGTGTGTTGAAACACCTGAGGCTGTGCATTTCAATGATCTTACTTACTATTGTTGGCCAAAATCAATAAGTAAACCAAAGTATTTCATTTACAATGGTATGAAACAAATTCTCATAGTTGAGAAGCAGTAGCCTCCAAATGTTTAATATGTTATGGCGACCTCTAGTAGTAGTTTAAACAAACAAAAAATATGCCTTTCAAAATGTTTGAAACAGCTGCCTGCTGTTGCTGGAAACAGGGTTGATGATATATGTGATCGCAAGAGTGAACCGAAACAGCAAAGTTGTAGTCCCGAAAACCGAAACAATGAGCTGAAAGACGGCTCTTTAGTTGCTAGCTGTTCCACTCACTGTTAGTTACTAGCTTTGTCGGTGCGCCGAAGTGGGTTTATCACATCTGAAAATTGCTACCTGCTGCATCTGGAAGTCTGCATCTAGAGTATCCCAAATCCGTAAAGTTGCAAGGCCCAGAAACCAAAACAATGACATAAAAATGCTAAGAAAAAATGTAGCTGAGGAGTTGGGTGATAATTTTCTTTGGGTTTACTGCGAGTGACCACTTTTACATTACACAATCATTTGAGATATTTGAGCCGCTGTTCATATAAAAACAATGAGTATTGCAGTTTTAATAAATGACCAGCAATCATTCTAATTATCATATACAGTAATAGTAAAGAACATCAGACAGCACACAATATAGTTCAGGTTAGTACCACTCAGCATAATATGTGCCATTGGGTAGTTTGTTAAATACAAATTATAACAATAAGGATCTGATCAAATAATATTTGGAATAATAATTGAGTCATATTTGAGAGCAGTTAGATGGACAGTGTCTAGATATTGATGAAGCGTTCCTCCTCCTCCTCTCCTCCCCCCTGCCTCCCCCCTCAGTGCCTCTGCTCACTGACCCCTGCCACTTCTGGAGCCGCTTTGGCCATCAGATCCCCAGTGTCGCTGCCAAACAACCTCACAATGAAAAATGCCTCCACATTTCCTCGGTTTCACAAACACTGTTTGGAACAAAAAGCCCTTATCGGACCTGCGTATTATTCACCGTGTTAATTGGAGGGAAAATAAATGTATTGTGCATCTCGACGGTGCTGTTAAAACAAGATAAGAACCACAAGAGCAGGTCCGAGGCAGTGGCTATTGAATGAATTGTTTAACAGAGAAAGTGTGAACAAGTTGGAAACTGTTTTTGTTTTTTTTCTTCCTTTTTCTGCTGTGCTGAGGCCTGGCATGGCTTATGTGACCAATCTGGTAATCCCCCCGTTATGTGTCATTTATTGATGGCCACTGATTCTGGCATTGCCCATTCAAGAAACGAAGGTCAGAGGTCAAACACATATAGGCGTGTTGAAACTATAAACAGACACATTCATCACCTGAAACAAGCGACGTGGATGTATATGTGTGTGGATTCCCCCCTGACAGCAACCACAGTAAGCAGCATTTCCAAAGCTACGCTGACCAGTAAGGTGAGCTACTGCACATATGGAGGAGAGCGTACTGCTTAGATGAATTTGAATTAGCAGCAAGTTATATTTATTTCATTTATGTGGAGAATTCTGTTACATTCTCAGCAGCAGTCGAGTTTTTCTCCGACTCAGGCCACAAAGGACCTCACCTCTCTATTTGGCTTTTGTTCCCGACAAGCACAGCCACCTTATATGGAGAAAAATGACAGCTTTGCATGAATTAACAAAAAAGCAGCTGTACCTGATGACTGTGCATTTATAAAAAAAAAGAAATTCTTTCTTTTCTTTTTGCCAGTAGGTTTCAGAAAGATCTCATGAGCTCAAGGATCATACACTCTTCCAGTGGTTGAAGTATATTTACTCAAGCAGTGTACTTTAGTACAATTTTGAGGTACTTTACTTGAGTGTTTCCATTGTACGCAACTTTATACTTGTACTCAGCTTCATCTCAGAGGGAATCATTGTAATTTTTACTGCATTCGTCTGACAGCTTTAGTTACTTTTCGTCCACTTCCTGTCCAGTGAAAACCATGTATCTCCAGATGTGGTGATTTTGAGTGATTGTGATGAAGTGAAGGATGAAGTGTTCCTTTATGGGTTAAGAGTGTCCTGCTTCTAAAGATAAATAACTATTAAAAAAATCTTCACAAAGCTGAAAGCAGCTGTTTTTCTGTTGACTTTTCAGAGATACGTGGTTCCCACAGGACGGCGACAAGCTGCAAACGTATGACGATCTTATAGAATATGATGCGTTGCTGTAGATTAAACCACCCAACAGTATATAAAGTAGTTAAAAAGATCCCAACAACAAACATCTACAGCAGTAAAATGCAACATACACATCAATGCAGCAGTGATATTAATCCAATAACATCATATATAGTAGTGAAACACTGACAGGGAACATTTTTCTTTACCAACTTTTTTTTATTATACCTTATGTACATTTGAGTACTTCTTCCACAACTGAAATTTTCATAAAACATTTCAAGTTAAAACGTGAACATCCTCAAAAATTGTGATTTCAAGTCATTCGATGAGAACATATAAAGGCGTTTTGTGTGTAAACAGAGTACACATAGTACATGCAAATATGAGCGTATAACCTGGTTGTGCAGCATCTACTGATGTAGAAAGGCAGGACGCTACTGAAGTAGTATAGTGAGACAGAATTAGATCAACTCCATATTTGGTAAAGTTTGGGCAAAACATTGCATTGTATGTGTCTATAATTGCTTTTTACTTCACATCTACGCTGAATAAAGGGAACAAACATGTCATGCTTGTTTGCTAAAGGCCTTACTGACTGCCATCACCTCCGTGAGTGATACCATCGACTGGAGAGAGCGGCACCACAATAGCAACCTGTGTGTCACACTGAGCATGAATAGGTAGAGGGTTCACATACAGATTAAAATAACCCGCCAACACAATACTCATGAAAGCACTTTCTCTAACTCGAAGTCATTGACTTCAATGGTTTGTCCTTGAAAACAGAATGGTTGTTGTGGCACTCAAGTGATATAGATATGTAAAAGCTACCGCTTTTTTTTAATTCATATATAATCGCAGAGATATAGATAGATATAATTGCATAGATGATCAATATCTTTAAAGTGACACTATGCACATTTGTTTTTAAAGCCTGCACACGAACAGACATCGCCGTCAGGTGATTTAGAAGTAGTGAATGGTGAGCGAGGGAGTGATTAGGATTACAGCACAGCTTTCCGCTTTTGTTCAATCGTGGACATTTTCGGGGACACTGTGTGGTGCCTTTACACTTAAAGTCAGACAGTCAGATAAAGTGACAAAAAGCTTTTCTTCAGCAGGGAACAACAAATGTGTCTGCTAAGGAGCACGGGTGGACCACTGAACGAGCCTACCAGGCCCAGGCCCAGGGGTACAAAGTGCCAGGAGCCCCCCTAACCTACATTATGTCACTCAAAGAGACGCATAGCAACCAGTAGGAGACTCTGAATGTCCACAAAGAAACATAAAACGACTGCGAAGAGAAACAAAAAGACTACAGAGAACTACTTTAAAGAGACACAAAACAACCACAAAAAGATGCAAAGCAGCAGCAAAGGGACCACAAAGAGTCTCACAGCAATTAGCTAAAGGGGCAAATCAACCACAAAGAGACACAAACTGACTACAGAGAGACAAAAAAACGACTACAAAAATAAGGCTCTACAACTATAAAGTCTGGAGAGGTTTGAAGAGGTGGCGGGGCCTTTCGCATGTCCGTTCCGAGGGGCCCATTGTTGCACATGATAGCTTTAAATGTTACCTTTCATTCCCAACAAGTATAAATATTCAAGTACCCAGTGTTTCACCCCAGAATGTTATTCTTGTATCTAATAACAAGATACATTAAAAACAATATGTAATTAAACTTTGACTAGAAAAAGGCCAGAAGTCAAAGTGGATCTGTGTTCCAGGCACACGATGAATATCCTGTCAGTCAGCGAGGCAGGAAACACAGAGCCAGCGGGTTGTCTGGCTGGCTCTACCAGTCCTGCAGGGGTCAAGCCTGTCAGGTGGGGGTCTGGCAGGTGAGGCAGATAGGGAAACAAAGAAACCCCCCCCTCCTCTTTCTTTCCCCATCCCGTCTGTCTTCCCTTCCCCTCGGAACAATCACCACTAACAGGAACAGGAAGTGATGTAGAGAGGAGGTTGATCTAACCAGGGCAGTTCCTTTGGCCGGGTCACATGAGGAAAGAGAAGGTAGGAAGGACAGGCGTTGAAATGAGAAAGAGATAGAGAAAAACAAAACTTGGCAAGTAGTGGCAGGGTATCCTGTTTGGGTGTGTGTGTGTGAGTGTGTGTGTGTTTGTGTCTGTGTGTGTGTGTGTGTGTGTGTGTGTGTGTGTGTCTGTGTGTGTGTGTGTGTGTGTGTCTGTCTGTCTGTGTGTGTGTGTGTATCTTTTTCCTATTTATAGTGCTGTCTGCAGTGTTCAGTAGTGATTTACAGTCATGGTTGGGTAGTGTGTAATAGGGATACCGTAATGAGATAAAAAAAAATAAAAATAAGTAACTGTAATCAGCCCAGATTACATTTGAAAAGATGCGTAGTTAGATTATAGTTACATTGTCTGGCGTTACAAGAGCAAGGTCCTCCATGTAGCCTTCCATTGATAAACAACAGCAACAAAAAATGTACAGGAAAGTATTTCGTGCCTGTACTGTTTTTGTGAGGGTCATTTGATTTCACCAACTGTAAATTCTGAAATAGCAAATGCATATTATTTGCATTAAAAATGTTTTGAGGAAATGACATTTTCCTGGCTGTGTGCAATATGTTCAATGTTTGATTTTGAAGTAATCCAAAAGTAATCAGAAACAAATAATTGTAATCCAATGGATTACGTTATTTCAAAGTAATCTGACAGCATCATGTATTTGGGGAAAGCATGTATTGTAATACTCTTACAATATTTATCCTGTACTAGTCATCTATATTTCTGGAGAATTTATATTGTATCCTTCCAAATGTTATCATTATGAGCACAGTTCCCTTCCCAGACAGATATCAGAAGATGCCCATATGACCCTGACTGTGAATAAGGCCAGGACAGCAGTTTGAGGCACGGCACTCATGTGTGCATGTTAACACTTGCCTCCTCCTCCTCATTGTTATTTTGACTCCAGGGCCTGTATGGTGGCCAGCTGGAGTGCCAGTGACTGCACTGTCTCCCTCCTCCCAGTCTTCCTTGAGAATGTGAGCACAGGCGTGTGGCATTGAGAGTCAGCAGCCCATTCCTGTTCCCATAGCACAAAGACAAGCATGTGGCACTTGACAGCGATGCCCGATGAGCGACGCACGCTACCACAAGCCGCAGCATTGCCCTGCCTTTTAAGATGCGGCCTAGGGGTCCCTGCCCTGAAAGGTGACACCGAGGCCTGCGCCACCGAGGCTCCTTGCGTCTTTCCTTTCCCCCCACTTGCGAGCTCTCGTCTGTCCTCGGCTGCTAATTTCCGTCACACTTTCTCTCCTGAGCAGGGGGGCGAGCCTGTGTTGTATGTTATTAATACTATTGTTAACTGCACACTCAAGGCTGGCCTCCCTGACGCAGCTCATCATGTTACAGGTATATTGTGCACAACAGAAAAATAGCCAATCCTGCTTTATATAATGCCATCTATAAATATCAGAGGGAATACCATGGCCAATTATGGTTAGATGCAGGCTGATTGTCATGTTGTGGCTGGCAGCAGATTTAAAGGCTTTCTTCTTGGCATACGACCAGCAGCAGAGTTGGTGAGATTAGTCAAAACGAGAGATTTGGATTAAAGATTAAGAGAGTGGTTGTTTTTTCCAGAAGAGTAATCTAAAAAGGAGAAACCAATATGTAAGAGACAAAGGCCAAATCAGGAGTGAATGCTGACTTCCATTTATCTTCCCATTGTCCGGGGAAACTGCTGTTGAGTTTACCAAACAGTTCGGACACTCAGAGCGCCTCGCCGGGGCCCGCTGGGACGTTTGGTATGACACAGCACCATCTAGAGGCTAACATCTGCAGATTGTTTTTGGACTGTATTTTCTCCACTGCTAAATGTGAAATGTTGGACTTAAATAAAAGAGTTAAAAAGTTATCCCCACTTAAAATCGTAAGAACGATAGTTTCATATCACAACTCTAATGAATTCAAGCATACTGTTACATTTACAAAGAGCTCCAGAGGACGGAGGTCGGAACCTATTTCTTGAATCTAATTTGAACTGTTGATAGGATGTGCAGGCATTTCTCTTTTTACGCATCATTGCATTTCTCAGAGGCGCCAGCAACAAGAATGACGCTGTCATTGCTTCTGTTTGCACTGAATTTGCAAGCATCTTTATTGATTGCACTTGTCCAACTGAAGAACTACATTATTCTTATGCTTTCTCTGATGTACATGCTGCACAATTTCTTTCCTGCTCCAGATTTCCTTTTTTTTTCTTTTCGCATAGCACTTGCTAGTGGAGATATTCTGGATTTCACGTAAATAAAATTAACTTAAATAAAATAAAATAAAACAACAATAGTAATAAACAGTTTTTGCTAATTGTATAGAGAGGTCAGAGAACAAGGTCTAACAACATCCGCCCAGCACAGTGACCTGCTCATGGGCATTTCTGTAGTACGCTACCAAAGAAGGGCCATAAGGATTGGAATCTTAAAAGCATCTGAATGCCTTATTGTGAAATTTCCACACTAATGAATACTTCATGTTGAAATGTAAGTACACCACTTAGCTGATAGCACTGACATGTTTTGCTTTAAAAAGCATTTATCCGAATTCCCCTCTCTCCCCTGTAATTTCAAGTTGTGCAGTATTCACATGGGAGGGGGGCTGAGTGGAATCAATTATATCTTGTCAGTCCCATGATCCAAGGAAGAAAAGGAAAGATGAGGTACTGGAAATCTTGCACACTTTGGAAAATCAAGTTTTTGCGAATGCAAAACTTGTAATCGACTTCTGGAAATTGCAAAGAGTGCAGTTAAATGTTTTAAATTGGTTGTTCGTGTTCAGGTGACTGTGCTTTGTCATATGCGTGCTTGATAACCCTCGGTTTGTAAGCTCTGACTGAAAAAATCTTATGGGACACGGCCTCCACCTGTTGAACGATATCAGTCTCTTGGTCACAAATATGTTGAAGGTGTTGGAATTGGCCATATGGGGTGAAAAGAATCCGCTCTGAGGATGGTTCAAAGTGACATGACGATAATGCTGTGCTGAGAGTAGTCAATAGAGAGTCTGATGTAGTGACTTCAGATATTTATGAAAAATCCCAAAAGTTGATTCTCACTACCGTCAAACACCAATAACACATCATCAATATAACGGCGACACCATGTGATACAATGATGGAAAGGGTTAACAGGATTCAAAACAATTTCTTTTACCCCAAGCCCAAAAAAATAGACAGGCAGACTGAGGGGGGGGACAGGAGTCCATAGGTAGCCCAATCTTTTGCACATGTTCATCCATAAACAAAAGGACATTATTGTGAGTGACCCTGTCTGTCGGTTTCAGTGAACAACCAGAGGAGGGTGTAGAGTTCCCTCTATCTGAAAGGTAACAACCTAAAGCAAGTAGCCCCACCTGGTGGTCAATATCTGTATGTAAACCTTTTATGTCCATAGAGCAGTGATTTTCAACCTTTTTTGAGCCGCGGCACATTTTTTACATTTACAAAATCTTGGGGCACACCACCAACCAAAATGACACAAAATGACACTCTAACACAGTACATATAATACATATAGTTAATAATATAGTTTCTAAATGTATTTATACTCACTTAGTGTGAAACCTGGGCCTGTTTCGATGAACACAAAATGGATATCCTGGCAGTAATGGTAGAAAGACACACACGAAGCTCTTCCTCAACAGCTCTCAGTCTCTCTCTGTTTTTAGTTTTTATCGCAGTCAAGCTTGAGAAGCTCAGCTCACACAGATATGTGGTTGAAAACGGGAGCAATGTCAAAATAGCTTCGTTGGCCAGAATGGGGAACTCCTTGGCAACAGATAACCAAAAACTGTCCAAAGGAAGATCAGCAAAGTTTAGCTTTAAACCACGATCTTGTTTCAGTTCAATGAGTTCCTCTTGCTCCTTTAAAGTCATGTCCTTTCCAGGAACGGATGCTGAGCTGTATGGGTCCCTAACCCAGTCAAGGCATTCTGTGAATGCTGAAGAGAAATAAAATGACAACTTCTCCTCAAGAGTTTTCAAATGTGTGCCAATCACCTCGCACATTGCAGCAGTGTTGCCATCATGCAGTTTCTCTGTGAGTGGGAACATCTCAAGGTTGCCACGCTGCACATGTTGTTGCCAGAGCTGCACCTTTAAACGGAATCCGTTCATTTTATCAGTGCTTGTAAGCAGGTTTTCATTTCGGCCTTGCATCCGTGTGTTCAGTTCATTCAGATGATGAAATATATCAGCCAGGTATGCCAGCTTTGCACACCACTCATCACTTGCAAGCAGCTTTGAGTAATCGGACCTCTCGTTTGTCAGAAAAACTTTAAGTTCCTCTCGCAGCTCATACACACGGGCCAGCACTTTGCCGCGCGACAGCCACCGGACCTCCGTGTGGAGCAATAAGACTTTATGTTCCGCTCCCATTTCCTCACACAAAGACGCAAATAAGCGACATTTCAAAGGTCGCGTCTTCACAAAGTTCACTATGCGCACAACATCATCCAACACAGGAGCTAGATCTGCTGGCAAGGTCTTTGCAACGAGGGCCTCACGGTGCAAAAAACAGTGCGTAACAATAACATCTGGGTTTCTTTCTTTGACCCTACTTACGAAGCCTTTGATGCGCCCGACCATGGCTGCGGCTCCATCAGTGCAGACACCTGTGCAGTTTTCCCACGTAAGCCCGCTTTTGTCAAGATATTCCGACGTGACCCGAAATATTTCCTCTCCTGTTGATTTTTCTGGCAGTGCCTTGCAAAATAGGAAGTTTTCTCTAATGGCTTCTCCATCCACAAAACGCACGTTGGCCAAGAGCTGACAATGTCCACTAATATCCGTCGACTCATCAAGTTGCAAGGCAAATTTCTTACTGATGCGCATTTTTTCTAAAACAACAATTTCGATGTCCGCAGACATGTCATCAATACGTCTGGCAATTGTGTTATCTGAGAGAGGCACTTTAGCTATCTCTTTGGCCGCGTCAGGGCCGAGCATCTCATTTACAATGGCTTTACAAGCTGGCAGTATTAATGTTTCTGCCACAGTGTGGGACTTTTTTGATTTAGCTACGAGTTCAGCAACAAGGTAGCTAGCTTTGAGGGCTCTCTCGTTTACCTTTGTGGTTTTTCTCAAAAAAGTTGCCTGTTTCTCATTGTTTGTACGTAAGCGTACAAAATAGTCCATCGGCTTGTTTTGAACGGAAGGGTGTTTCGTTTGGAGATGGCGTTTAAGCTTGCTTGGCACCATGGCGCCATTGGATAGCTTCTCACCACACACCAAGCACAGCGGAGTCGGTGCCGTTGCATCCCCGGAGAAAGTAAATCCAAATGAAAGATAGCTTTCGCTGTATTGCCTCGAGCTCACCGTCTTGTCTTTTTTCTTTTGTCGACCACTCATACTAGGGCCTCCATCTGGGTCAGAATTTTGTCCAGGGCCCTGTTCGGCATTTGCATTTTCCCTTCTCAAAAACTTCTCCATCACTGTCACTTGCTCGTCTTGCTGTGATCCCAAACTGTCACTGTCACGTGTCGCGCAGCACTAACTCTATTGTCTATAGCCCTCTGCTGCCACCCACTGAAATAGAAGAGTATTACATTATCTGCCACACTTTATTACAGCACAGACACCCGACAATGGTTAATTAGGTGATATTAGATAATTTCCCACGGCACACCTGACGATCTCTCACGGCACACTAGTGTGCCGCGGCACACTGGTTGAAAATCACTGGATTACATTACTCATTCCAAAATTTGCCCTGTAACTTGTATTCAGTCATTTACTATTTCAAAGTAATCTGACAGCATCATGTATTTGGGGAAAGCATGTATTGTAATACTCTTACGGTATTTATCCTGTACTAGTCATCTATATTTCTGGAGAATTTATATTGTATCCTTCCAAATGTTATCATTATGAGCACAGTTCCCTTCCCGGACAGATATCAGAAGATGCCCATATGACCCTGACTGTGAATAAGGCCAGGACAGCAGTTTGAGGCACGGCACTCGTGTGTGCATGTAAATAATAATAATATTATTGTTAATAATAATAATAATAACAATAAATTTTACTTGTGTAGCGTTTTTCTAAAAACTCAAAGACGCTTGACAGAGTAAGTAAAACAAAAGTAAATAAATAAACAAAGAAAAAGGAAGGAGAAGGAGAAGAGACGGTTGAAGGCAGTGTTGGGTGAGTGGCAGTGTTGGGCGAGTAGACGGGCAGCGGAGTTCTGGATGTATTGGAGTTTATTGATGATTTCTGAGGGTGAACCATAGAGGAGGCTGTTACAGTAGTCCAGACGGGAGGTGATGAAGGTGATGAAGGCATGGATGAGGGTTTCTGCAGCTGTGGAGGAGAGGGCTGGATGCAGACGGGCAATGTTTTTGAGGTGAAAGAAGGCTAACTTGGTGATCCGTTGAGTGTGTTGGTCGAAGGAGAGGGTTTGATCAAAGATGATGCCAAGATTCCGGATGTGAGGGGAGGTGGCTACTGAGAAACCGTGAATGTTGAGGGTGAAGTTGAGGGTGGATTTGGTAAGAGTTTTTGGTCCAATGATGATGATTTCGGATTTATCACAGTTTATTTTCAGGAAATTGATTTGAAGCCAGGATTTTATTTCAGTCATGTAGTTTGACAGGATAGAGTGGGTAGTGGTGGAGATTGACTTGGTGGAGATGAGGAGCTGGATATCATCAGCTCGAAATTGGTGTGCCATTGCAAAGTCTACAGGCAGCTGTTTTGCACGCATTCTCAGGTCAACTGGCAGCCCCTAACTGTACTGGCAACACGGTGCATGATAATACTGTCTGGTACCAAGTGCCACGTCAGGCCAGCCGCTCTGGAACTGTAATGATGGGGAGATTAACTACTTTTTTACCACCTCATTTTGTGTGGGGAAGAAACATTGTGCGGCTGTGGCTCAGGAGGTGGCGTGGTCGTCCACTAGTTGGAGGGTCAGTTTTAGCCCACACAGTCTGTATTAGGCTCATATTTAAATACAATGCTCGCCTATTCCTGATTGAACAGAACATTTGTTCTTTTTTGCAGGTTGTCCTCTCTCTCACACACACGCATACGCACACACACACACACACACACACACACACACACACACACACACAACATCGGGTCAGATGCCTCGTAAATCTTCGGTTGTGAGCTGCTACAGCTAACGTTAGCCTCAGGTCGTGGTGGGTTGCTGATAGTTGCTCCGGATTAGCTTGCATGTCGTCTTGCTTACAAAGCACGAGTGAAATGCATGTACAAGACTTCAAAAAAGTGGTCACGAGTCCAGACTCAAGATTAATGATTGATTATACA
Organism: Bovichtus variegatus; assembly: GCA_943593645.1. NCBI lineage: Eukaryota > Metazoa > Chordata > Actinopteri > Perciformes > Bovichtidae > Bovichtus > Bovichtus variegatus. Next base: position 4,685,458 of record CALSCE010010661.1, read on the forward strand.
GCTGACTGGTCTTTCATTCATCCTTTGTCTTTCAGACCAACACCACACATGTCATCTACTCCAACAACCTATTTCTCTATCCACCAAGTAACGGTCACTTGGTTATACCTAAGTTTATTCCGTTCTCCTGTGCCTATCCCTTGGAAACCGAAGCCAGCCTAAATGCTGTGATCAGACCACAACTATGAGTCTTTTATTGACCGTAACAACACATTTAGGGGCTGAAATACACCTCTAATTGTCTTTCTTTCTTCTCAGCAATGGGGGTGGCCTCATGGGATCAGGTAACAAAGCCACAGCCCACATGAGTCTTTTCCACAGCCCCAACTACTTATACAGCTACAGAGCGGGCCAGGTCACCCTGCCGTTGGGATCTGCCTTGCATGTGCAAGTGTTAGTGCGTGAGAGTGATCCAAGCGTCCCGTTGTTCTGGAGGCCACTCACTCCTCAAACCCTGATGACCCCATCCGATTCTATCTCATTCGTTGCAGGTATGTGTCGTTCCTACTTTAGATGGACTGGAGTGGAAAATGTGAAATCTATGGTTATGTGTAATGATCCTAATGACTTATTCCGACATCTTTGCCAGGTGTCCTACTGTCTCTCGTTGTGTGAAAGTGGTTGAGAACGTCCTGACACCTCCGTGTTCTTCCCTCTCCAGGATGGCCACCCATACCTCTACCATCACTGCACACTACGCCTGTGTGACAAGAGGAGCCACAACTGTGTTCCAGTAAGCAAACACTCATCAGTCAATCAATAAAATCAATCAACAATCAATGCTTTATATCTAAACACTGGGTATAGGTGTTTAATCATTCTACCCCCTCTCGCCTCACAGCTCTGCAGAAGAAGGACATATCGCTCTGTTGACAGGCAAGATCAGCTCGATCCTGTCACCATTGGACCGATCACGTTCAATTAAAAAATACAATCCGGTATCAGAGCAGATGTCTCAGCACTGTGATTTGTATGGAAGTTGTTTTTCCTTTTCCTTTCATCTTGGTCTTTAGGGGAGAACTGACATGTTAATGGAGTGAGCTGATAAACACTGCAAAGTGATGCATGCACATTTTGAGGATATCTTTATTTTTAGATTACCCTGTGATATCATTCCTGTCACTACATTATGTAGGCTATGGTGGTTCTGTTTTAGCTAATCAACAACAACATTTTAATGTCTTAACTGTAACTAGATTTTTTGGTAATAGAAATTATAAACACATTTAAATGTACACTAATAACAACACAGGTTGTGGGTTTTGGGGCAATATGGCAAAAATATTCTATCCCATTATAGGTCATTTCATTTCTCGATAACAATATTTATCACAATATAGCATATTTCTGGTAATTCAATGAATTAATAGTCCATATGAAATAGCAACATGTTAAAGCCTATGTTTGTATACTCCTGTGTGAATTAAAAACTTAAGCAAATTAAGTGCTGACAATGTTCTCATTTAATTAACAACGTTAGTGCAAAATGAACATGACAGTGAATAAATTAATGAATGAATGAAGAAAATCCTGCACACTGCTGTTGGACAACACTCAAATCAAATCAAATGTATACAATCAATATGTATACAGCCCAACATCACAAACTGCACATTTGTCTCAGGGGGCTTTACAGATTGTATAGGATACGACACCCTCTGTCCTTAGACCCTCGCACCGCACAAGGAACAACTCCTTAAAAGAAATCCCACAATTAAAGAGGGAAACATGGAAGAAACCTCAGGGAGAGACTGAGGAGGATCCCTCTCCCAGGACGGACAGACGTGCAATAGATGTCGTGTGCACAGAATAAACAACATAGTACAAATACAACATAGGCAATCTATGTGGCAGGAATGATGATGTGATTGTATATGATTAAGATGGAGGATGTAAAAAAAAAAGCCTCCGGGTGCCTCGTAAAAAACATATATTAACGTGGGCATCAGGCAGGACCAGGGCAACAGGCGTAGCCACGATTCATGATCAAGACGTAACCTTTAATAGTGGCAACCTGCCAGATGAGAGACGCAGAAACTCCGGGGATGATGCCCCAGATGCTGAGTTTGTAACATGCATTTAAGGGACATGAATGCATACAGATAGAGAGGGAGAGGAGGAGAGAGAGATGGGGAAAGGAGGAGGTGAGAGAAGAAAGGTGTAAGTCCCCCGGCAGTCTAAGCCTATAGCAGCATAACTAGGGGCTGGTTCAAGGCAAGCCTGAGCCAGCCCTAACTATAAGATATCGGTCTATAGTTGGATTAGAACCTCTGGATCAAGACTGGGCTTTTTAGGAAGAGGTTTTATTACAGCTACTTTAAAGAATTGTGGTACATAGCCAGATAATAGAGACAGGTTTATGATATTTAATAACAAGGTGTTAATTAAGGGTAAAACTTCTTTAAGCAGCTTATTTGGAATTGGGTCTAAGAGACAGGTTGATGGCTTAGACGCCGAAATTGTTTAAATTAGTTAAATTCGATCGGAGAAAAGCGGTCTAGATATATTTCAGGTGTTAAAGCTGGTTATGGTTACGGTGGTTGAAGTTAAGTCATTACTGATTGAGGGCAGGATGTGATTCATTTAGTCTCTAATAATTATAATTTGATAGTTAAAGAAGGTCATGAACTCCGGATTGTCATGGATTAGGTCCACTAATAAACTTTATAATGTTACTAGATATAAAATCCGCTCCCTTCAAAGTAGGATGAATGTCGTCTCTCCTAATCAGACCAGGAGTTCCTCAGAAAGTCTGCCAATTATCTACGAAGCCCAACTCATTATCGGGACACCAGCGTTGGAATGATGACATGCGGCTAAACATATCATCACTGGTTAGATTTGGCAGGAGACCAGAGAAAACTACGGAGTCCAACATAGTCTTTGCATATGTACACACCAACTCCACATTCATTTTAGTGCACTCCAATTGACACAATCGGATGTCATTACCGCCAACAAGAATAACAATCTTACTGTATTTACGTTTAGCCATAATCAGCAGTTTTAAATGTGTTTCTATGTCCCGCTCTGGCCCCAGGAATGCACGTGACTATGGTCGCTGGTGTCTGAAACCTCACATATCTCAGAATTGAGCTACCGATAACTGAGCTGGCTTCTCACGGTTGTGTTGCTGAGTGGGGAGAACCTGTTATAAACAGGAAGCGGTTGGTGGTGAACCGTGGGCTTCTGCTTACACTGCTTTCGGACAGTCACCAAGTCTCTCTTTGCCCGGAGAAAGCAGACAAGGAGTGTCCCTTCTTCCAGGCCCTTAAAGAGAAGCATGGTAGGAGCACCATCAGCAGTCTCTTCTCCAGGAAGTGATCGTGGGTTACTGGCGTCATACAACATCTCCCTGCTCATAGCAAAATGTGGGCAGCCGTTCACAATCGGAGAGAAGTTGGTGCTCCCTGCCATCAAAGAGGTCATCTCTACGGTGATGGAGCGCGATCCCACACAGGTGCTCACAGCACACTTTATTTCAACCAACATTTGGGTTCATTATTCTCCCCCATTGTTATGCGGAGAGAAGCCTGTCTTAAGCTGTATGCACTATTGTATTCTGGGGTAATGGATTTTAATAAAGAGTATTATTCACCCATCATGGATACATACTGCTCATACTAAATCATCATCAGAGCATGGCACTGAAAGGGACTACCCCCATGTGGACAGACAGGTGTATTGCATGCTTTTATATGACGATTTCCTCAAACATTTCTCCATAGGGCTTTGAGTGGTCAAAAAACTCACAGTATAGCTTTTACATGGCCTATTCTCCCTGGCTAATCTGTTATGTTCGTCACCAATTTCCTCCAGTTTGTGTTCTAAACTTTGCATAGTTAAATTTGAGAAGTAGTTGAATATTGCTGACTCTGTTGACTCATAATGGTATGAAAAAGGCCTACATATAGTAGAGCACAAGGTGCAGCAGCAAGCAGCAGACAGACACACTCAATAGACTAGCTGGTGAACATAGTGGAGGATTTAGCATCAAAATAAACAGATATTTCCCTCCAGACTTGGTAGAGCAAAACTACGGAAGCCGAAAAACAGCCGTGTTTGCGATTATTTTCTTTAATGACATCATCTTGGGTTCACAAGTTAATTATTTTGTTATCTAGAGAAAATGATCGTTATAATCTTGTGATAACGAGATAATCAACAAGACGTTGTTTCCTCTTCTTACTAATTATGTTTATGAGAGATCAGGAGTGCCACGCCAGCATGCATAGGTGGCATGTTTACAACTGTAGCAACTTATAGATTTAAGAGGAAAACCAACAATATTAACACAGATGCTATTTTTTCTCACCTTTAACAGGACTGTAGCCTACTCATACATTAGCCTACTTCTACCTGCTCATGTTGTCTAACTGTATTGTATATGCTACATATGCAGGGCCTAGTGAAAGAGAAAGGCAACCTTTCCACACACTGCTATCATTTCTGACAGTCATGCTTTATTCAATAAATATAGACGATCCAGTTCAGTGGGAAAAGGTCATTAAGAAAGTCCCAATTTTCTACCAATCCCATGCGACCCAGAATCCAACGCTGCCTTCAAGGGCTGTAGGACATATCGTATTTAAAAGTTGGCCTCACATGAGAGCCCCTAAAATTTCCCCCAACAACAAAGTGCGAGCCTTGCTTACACCCAGAGCCATGAGCTGTAACAGTTCAGTGAACAACAGATTCCTTTAGTCCAAACATGTTGCATATGTAGATATTGAGGCTGTACGCCATTGCTGGGTCAATCTTTCTGCATTTTTATTCAAATTTTTACACGAGGCTACTTCTCCTGACAAATCAATACATTTCATTAACTCATGTATTAGCCTATGCCTGGAGCCGGGGTGCCCTGGCAGCATCACTGTAATTGCAATTGGTCTAATAAGTCAGTGTGGTGTGTCAATGACAACATTTGAAAAGTGAGTTTGTGTTACACAGGCGTCATGACTCTGAAGCTCAGTTTAAAGAAAAAGGAAAAGAAACGTCAAATCGAGTTCAGATCGGTAATAGTAGGACTTTACGAGCAGCACTTGAAGGAGGCATGATGCTGCGCGCGTAATGGATTTCCCCAGCGCTGCTGCTTATCGGGGACCAGGAGCTGCAGCTGCAGCAGTCCAACCACATTAAATCTGCTCCACCACTTGATGCCGGTGACCTTGGCTAACGGTGATTACGCCTTTCACTCCTGCATTTTTCTTTTCTTTTCACCATGGCATCGTCGGACGGGCTGGATGAGGATTGCGTGTTGCAGCGCGGAAGATCTCAGAGTGACCCGAGCAGCATCACCGAGGTCCGCTTGGGTGAAGCGCACAGAGCAGGTAAGAGAGGGGGGGGGCGGTAAACGGATGTTGGACATCTGTCATCTGCTCATTATTAGTTTGTGCTTTTGGCAGGTGGTTGGATGGGAAACACATCACGATGTCGGGGCTCGCCTGCCTGCAGCCGCGGTGATCCCTTTGAATTTGTATGCAACAAACGTAGGTTGTGTTGTAAACGTGCGTCATTTACTATCCCCTACATATACTCACTGCTGTGCTGTGTTGTAGGCCTTAAATGGCTCTAATAATAATGTCAGAAAAATCTAGGAAGATTGTGTCATGCAACCTAGCCTATGACACCAACTGGTGTCTTACCAATTAAATCTACATTCATTTGATGTCAATAATACCATGCTTTGGTTTTCTAATATGGGTCTTTTGCAGACTCATATCCTTACTGACAGTGGTATATTACCACATGTCACATGTGTATTCCTCTCTGTATCATACAACTGTGCTTGACAATCCCTAAACAAACATACGTACATGTTGACCATTAGCTGCAGTTGATGCCATCAGTGCAATGAAAATCAGCATCTTTGTTTATGATCCACTTTTTAGTATTTGTGAAATCCTTTTATTTTTTTTTTTTGTTTAAGCATGGAAATATACTGTAGGATGTAATCGTTGCCCTCACACATGGACTGCAGTATGTCGAGTTGAAGCTGATGAGAGTGCTGGTTGTGTATTTGGTTGTTTCCATGGTGATCCAAATGGCAGAAGGCAGCACTTGGCTCTCCAACCGTGAGCCGACATGGTGTTTGTCTGCTCCACTTACTGATTTATTTATTTTTTTCCTTCTCAATACACTCGGTGATGTACAGCGGCCAGCCATTCAAAGTGAAATGCCACCTAGACTGTGAATCGTGTTTATATGTGAGATGGGGATTTTACATTTCCACTGGGAGTGCATGGGCCGGCATTCACCGAGCGGCGGTGGTAAGATGTACTGTTTTGAAAGGTATTGAACAGGGGATCGATGTGAAAGCTTGATAAATTGCTCATTTTACCTCGCAGGCCCCTGTCGTTTGCCAGCAGTCATCATCGCCCATTTACTGTACTGGTGAACAGAAAAAGTGATGCGTTAAACAGGGTTACTGTAGCTGTTGTTGTCTGTACAAATAAGGGGTTCAGTTACTGAATCACAGTCTGATGTGCGTGGGGTTTGCAGCATAATATACGAGACAGGAGTCTTGGCTCCTCACTACGGCATTACATTACATTGTAGCGCACATATTGAGCTACACTTTCCTTTTCCCTTGTGTGCGATGCTACAGTCTGTTTGAACATCAGAGCATTTCACTGGGCCAGCTATCTTTAGATGCGATACCACAACGATACTGCAGGAGAGGATCTTCAAGTTCTCTCGCCAACGGTGGATATTGTTGTGTTTATTCGCTCACTTTCCAATCCAGTGCTTGTCACGTTGTCGTGGTTGTTATGGTTACGTAACAGCGTTGGTGTATGTGCAACTCTGACACCACACTTGCAGGATTGTCCTATGATATACCCTCCATTAAACCGCCTTAAACTTGACATCAAATTCACCCAGACCCCCCCCCCCCCCCCCCCCCCCCCCCCCCCCCCCTCCTACAGCGGCGCAGCAGATTTCACCTAAATCTGACGTTTCCTGTGCAGCGTTTAGGCAGAGAGGGCTCGGGCAATGCAGCAGTGAAAGCCCGCCTGTCCTCCCTCCCGCACCCCTCCATCCCCTCTGCTCGGCGCTAACCCTTTCATAGCCCTGCCACTTCTACTGCGGCTTTGATTCTGGCACTTGAAGAACCATCTCCAGTAATGGGGAGAAAAAGGGGGAGTGACAGGTCTCTGCTGGAGGCGTTATCATGGCACCCAGCTGGGCAATGTCACGGTGAATCAGCTGTACCATAGATTTAAGATACGATGCTTTGGTAATGATGTGGGAAGAAAATTAAGCATTTTGTCTACGGCACATGGCTAGAACCAAAGCAGAAAAGTCACTTGTTATATGTGCCGAGGCTCACTTAATGCCTCCCAATCAGATTCTCATGCTGCGCATTTCTGATTTAACCTGAATACATGTTTTTAGCTGAACTTTCCGCCCGGTTGACTTTGCTGTACCAGCCAGAGACAGAAGACCGAGGAGGAAACAATGTGCTGCTATGGATTAGAATCTCTTTGTATGGACTTCTGTACTTTCATTTGGAGCCAGTGATAAGCAGCCACCTTGTTCAGCACATACAGGTTACATCACGAGCTCTGTTAGAGATGATGCAGAACAGCAAGTGCAGCCAAAACGTTTTAGCCCAAAGGTCCAACTCATGCTGCATTCAAATGTTGCCATATGCAGTGGCAAAACCGGAAATTCATTACTTTCATCAGGAGAGAGATGACGGTGCGATGTTACACTTACTGTGCCTTCGAACACAACTTGGCAGAGTGACTCCAATTTTTCCCAATTTCTACAGTCTGCTGGCAGTGAAGGGAAGTGTGATTTTTGAAAATGAGTCCAAATGAGTGTATTCACATTAGTTGATGCACCTTTCCTCAAGCAAACAACTATATGCTATAATAACTATGCTATAATGGCTTTCGGTGAACTTGCAGTTGTAATCAATATCTAATATGTAATACGTCCGTTTCAGCGAAGTATTATCTTGGACCCGCTTTGAACTGAACATTTTCACTTGTGATGTGAAAGGGGTAGTTCGTAGTTTTGAACTCACAAAGAATTATCACCCTAACTCTGCAGTCCCCCTCAGCTCTACGGAGCGTTTTTCAGCTTGTTGTTTTGGTTTTATGGCCCACAACTTTACCTTAATTTGATGCATCGCTATCATCAGCATTGCTTCTAAACCACAGCAAGCAGCTGGTTTTTAGTGAAACAGGTCTTACAAACACACTACGCTACCTGCCCAGAAGCAAACAGCGGACCGACAAAGTTAGCCACTTGCATGTGAACTGTTTGCCAACAAGTTCATGTCAGATCTTCTTGCATTTCCATGGCCAAATAAATTCAATCAAAACAAACTTCAAGGCAAATTATGGTCATGATAACATTGTACAGTGATAACAGTCAATCGCTAAGATCTTAGCGATCAAAGAAGTCCAAGTAAAGCCCCTTTCTAAAAAAATAACCACTAAGATCTGGCTTTTGTCTTCAGTAGGAAAGGTTATATTCGACATTCGCTCCCAGTACAAACGACGTTGCAGTCGTCACGTTATTTATCGGCTCCATCTCCGATTGGCAGTGATGGAAACATGACACCCGGGTGGACACGCTCATTTTCGGCCCTTTTCTGGCGCGATGCTATGTGACTTGCGTAGAAATCAATATATAATAAGTCAAATGAACAGGGATTTGGACAATTGTTATAATTATCAACGTGCAATACGTACAATTAATATACGCTCTCCTCGAAGCCACTTGGCTCCATTGACAGAAACAGTCATGACTCGCTGATCATTGTAAAACGCACCTCAGTCAAACCTCACAGAAACAAAATACAACTCTGTAAGACTGTCTGTGTTAGTCTCCCCACAGTTCCAACAATCAGCAACTCTGGGTTGAGAGTTTGAAAGAGACTGAATGATGTATGCGCGTCATATGCTCATTTTGGTGGGCGAGTCAAGCTCATATGTAGATAAACTCGCTCACCTGTTGGCTGTTTTTTTTACGACCCGTATCATCATCTGACTCTGGTTTTTTGTGCCCTTTGTCGGACTTTGTTGCTGCAACGTCACCATGTTCCAGATCTCAGCAGTTAACTTGGTGAGCACGACTTTATCAAAAATCCATAGAGGTGATGATGGACAAAACAACAAAAGCAATGCTCAATAGTTGGAATCAACACATGAAATGTGTTGATTCCAACTATTGACTATTGACTAACTATTAATTGCCCTAATTATATATTTAAAGTACTTAAAGGAGGCTTCTACAGTTAAGTTGCGACGCTGACTGCGATGTTGGAGTGTACGTGTACAACTGTGTGTATGTGTTATGATGCACAGCAATAGAAATGGTGGAGGTGCCTGCAGGAGTCTCTTCTCTTGCTCCACTCATCTCCCTATTTGAGCTGGTGCTGTGGTACTAATCTGACATGCTGCTCTAACATGAAAGGCTTTCTCCCTGGACTCCTCCGCTGTGCTCCATCCACTGCACCACCCCGACCCCCAGCCACATCACCCACCCCCAGCCACATCACCCACCACCTACTGATAGGCACTCGTTTAGTCCCCTCATTCAGGCTGAGGGGGCCTGATGAGGAGATTAGGGTTCCTTTTATTTGAATCAGGGTGCCTCATGTTTTATTAATCAGGAAGCCTATACATAAGACAGTTTGTCTCATTCCATATTCTGAGCTGTGATTGAACAGAGAGAATAGCGGACCTGGCACCTGGCAGCTCACTCCTACATGCAGGCTCAACTCAGGAACATGTGCAGAATCTCTTTACGGCCACATGAGTCATTTCCCAGCGTCCGCAGTAAGAGATGAGATGGGATAAAAGGTGTGCATAGATGGTAATATGAAAATAATAAAGCAACGTTACTTCCATTGTACGCAGTTTGTCTTTCTGGAAAATGTCGGCCGTAAAGCATTTGGCTATCTGCCAAGTCATCCACAGCGTCGACTGAGCTCACTAAAAAAATGTTCTCCGCAGCTCATTTTTTTTCTAGTAATACTCAAATGTCACACCCTTGCAGTGTCTGTGAAAGCACCGTGACAGAATTGGTATGAGGCTGAAGGTTTAGAGATTTTAACCTGGGATCTCACCAAAAATACTGAGCCGGGTCAAACTGCAGACCTCATGTCTAATGGACCCCAGGTCATCCCAGTCCATGGGAGAGGGGAGAGTCTGCATGAATTAAGCCTGATACTTTTTATGGTAAATTAAACTCATGCTGCTTGGTTAGAGGTAGGCATGAAAGAAGGAAGACAATCAAAAGTAATCATTTTTTTGTTGCGTCACAAACGGGACAATGAAACAATCTTAAATAATCTTAAATCATAATGCCCACCTGCATAAATAAAGGATGAATAATATAAAATAGTAACATTATGGGACTTTCTTACATGATGATTCCTGTACTTTTTTTTTTATCAGGCTATTTTTCACTTTTCTACCATGATAGCGAGTTAGACAGCGTTTCCAAGTCACTCATGAGGATATTCACGATTAGCCTGATAGTTGAGATCACCACGATCCACTTATGGCGAGATTTGAGGTCACTGATGAAGACAACAAGCATTTCAACATTAGCAAAGTGTGAAACAAACTTAGTGCTAACGTTAAACATCAGCTAATGTGCTGCTAAAGAGTAGCTTCATATATATGAATATAGGTGATACAAGTTATGGTGCTGTTCACTTCTTATCCTGAGCAAGAACAACTTAAAAACAAAAATACTGAAAAATAGTTTTTGGATTTGGTATTCTGTTTAGAAGGCAGTATGAGTTTAGGCACATATTTCACTGAAATCCACCCCTGACATTGACAACATAAGAGAGTTTTATGTTTTGAGATTTGCTTTCAGAGGAGAAATTATATCACAAACTGTTTCAAATGCTTATATTTCACCAGGTCGGATGTATGTAGGCCATTTAGCATGGCATTTCCTTTGCACAAGAACGTATATTTATATAGCTAGAACGGGAGCGGTCTAAAAACGCTGCTAAGTGGGATCAAGAGCAGTTGAAAGTGAATCAGTAGGTGAAACTGCCACAAGAGGGCTCTACTTGGCAGATAGATAGATGTTGCATAAATAAGGTAAGCCGTCACTGTCACAGCACTGCAGTCACCAGACCGCTCATATAGAATAGTCTGTCCAAGGTCGTGCTGCATATAGAGCGCGAGTGGACAGACACTTACTCAGGATTACTCAGCACTATATTGCAAGGTTTAAGATGAGTTGGAATTAGTGTGAAGTGAGATGTGCTTGAAATGAAGAGTCGCTTTATGTCAAATCAACGTTCAGACTGTGAGACGGGGAAGAGCACCGTGCAAGCAAGCTTAGAAATCTTTTTGGAATTCAATCAGAGGAGTTTAAAAAAAAAAGGAAAACTCCACATAGAGAACCAAACTTTGCTTAACTTCATGCCCCCCGTGGGTATTTTTAGAGCTGATGCAACTCCTCGGAGTTGTTTTGGATCTCATGTCATCTCTTTTCAAAAGTGGAGCATCCAAAAGCAGCGGTGAAGGAGTTAGCAAAGACAGCATGGTGATGATTAATGTGGAGCATTGCAGAAGTGATGTGACTAATCTAGGACTACAGATGAAAATGTGACTCTGCAGAGATGGTAATAGGTTGTTCCATCAGTGAGTTTTACCCTTGAGTCTTTTGGTGCAGCATTGATTCTTTTTTTATGAGCTGGCCAAGACTCAGTTGTAATTCAAAAGCACCTCTTTTTATTTATTTTTTTGTGCCAACTCATCCGTCATGCCATTATGCACAATGCTGAGATGTCCCCGGGTCCCACTGACTACAGCAGCACGGAGGCAGAGCAAAACATGACATCACCCTCTGCCAATGAAAGGAAAAGGACATAAACACCACTATGTAGGGGATAGGTGGATAAAGTAAAACGTTCAACTAATAGATATCACCATGGAACTTCCTTACATTAAGGAAATCATTTTTGGCGTTACAAGTTTTAAAAAGAAAAGTATAGTTGAATATGTAAATGAGGCCCAATCTTATTAAATATGAGCTAATTTGCATACATTTCTGGAGCAGAAATTGGAACATTGGATCAAGCCAGGTTTAAAATTCTGTTTTCGTTTTGTTGACATATTAGAGTAAAAGTTTTTTTTACTGAGGGAATTTTGGATATCTCTTTGTATCACTCCAGCAATCAGAAAATACTGTCAACAGCCATAAAAAAATGCTTAAATCGTCATGTTTTTAAGAATAAAATGTTAAATAAATCAGGCTATGAATGATGTGTGAACAAACCCCATAAAAACCTTCAGAATATAGAGAGGAATGAAAGTGGAAAGTTTGGTGAATGGAAGTGATATTGAAGTGGAGACTTCTGGTCTGTAAATTGTAAAATGACATACATTTTGAAAGTCACTACAGGTGAATAGGGTAAAAAATTTAGTTAATTACTTACATTAGGACAATTATGTTTTGTACTTAATGTGTAAATGAGGCATTATCTTTTATCTTATCTCTAACCTTTAAGGAATTTGTGAGAAATCTAGCACAAATAGACAAAGTTAGTAAGATAAACACCTAAATGTGTATTTTGGATATTTTTTCTTTCCTCTAAAAGAAAACATGTTATAGAAGCAAAATAGCTCAAACTCTATCTTTACCAGTGCATGAAAAAAAATGACGTTTTTGCCTTTAGTGTCTCGCCTTAAAGGGGAACTGCGCTGATTTTACTGATCAAAGTTTAAAAAATGAAACTCCGGAGGGAAATGTGTGATTCTTCAGCTGCTAAATGCTACACTATGTTCAGCTAACTGTGTCTGTCTGCTTTAAGTTGTCCGGGTATTCATTGTCATGTGCACAACAATTACAGAGAAGCAGACGTTGGCAATGAAAATGTTAGATCTCAGACTCCCTCCAATAATCATAATCATCAATGATTCATTAAATATGTATAAACAAAAATTGTGGAAGTAGAAAAACAGATTTAAAAAAATTAAAAATCAAAGACATAAAATAGTGCAGAAGTTAAAACATAGGATAAAATTATCTATATAAATAAATAAATAAAATAATCTATAAAATAATAATAAAACAATATATATTTGCGGTAGACAGGTATTGCAAAATGTATATGTGTAATGAGAACAAATATATATACAGAGATGCAAAGTAATTAAAAGTATTTAAAGGTGAAGTGACAATATAATGTACAGTTTTCTATTTATTTGTAGCTTTTTTTCGCTGAAAACAGCTGCCTGTCGTGGTAGGTTGATAACGGTGGCGGAGTGAACCAAAACGGATGTTAAAAAAGAAAACAACGGGGTGAAAGATGCTAAAAGAGATGGACTCAAGAGTAGGGTGACCATTCCCTGTTGGGTTGTCACTATAAGCAACCTTTTCACACATTACACATGTGATCGATTGGTAGTATCAAGATATTGTTTATAGCTGCTTTAAAAGCTGGGACCATTAAAATGGGTCTCAGTTTTTAAACCTCAGGACATGAAGGTCCTGAAAACGTAGTTCTCGATCAGCTGCTCACTACAAGGGATCCTACATGAACACTCTATTTACTGAAAAAAGTTAGAACAGTTTTAGTTATTTCACATGAGAGTTTTGTGTATTTGTCAGGATTTAGCAACGCAACCAGAATCTGATGGCTGTTGGTGGGTTGTTTGGTCAGTGTCACTCAAACCTAAACAATCCATATCCAGTCATGATGGAGCAGATAAGATGAGCTTTTGAGGGTTAAGTTCTTGATAAATATATATTTTTGTATTTGTTGCTCATTAACTCGTGAATATTTATTCATACTATCAGGACAGATGTATATGTGTGTGTCTGTGTGTGTGTGTGTCTGAGTTTCAATTATCTCGCCAACCCTCGGAATGATTTACTTCACGCTTGCCGTGTGTGTTGCTGAGGACCTGAGGGAGTGCAGTGCCCCGAGGGAAGTTATGTAGATCAGCGGTTCTGTTCAAAACTGTGGAAACCCGGGCTGGACTTTGGTTAGTGTATGCGCTACAGACACGCATCAACAGCGCGGACACGTCTGCTAAAGGCCCAGACACACCAAACAGACATCACTCGTGGCGACAGATAGGACTGTTTCTGAGTCTTGGCCAAAAAGCCGCATTTGGACACACCGCAAAGACTGTCCATGCCATTACGTTACAGGTGATAGAAATGAGGATGTGTGTGTGTGTGTGTGCGTGCGTGCGTGCGTGTGTGTTTTCCCATGCTCCCGGCCTTTCTGGCAGACACCGCAAAACTCCCTTCTAAACAACAAGGAAATAACACTGCTGCTCTAATTACCGACCAAACGTAGCAATAAAATGACGTTCACCATCTCTTTCTGAATCTGTCCAAGCGTCTCCTGTAATTCGGCAAACATATGATCAAGAAACAGAAATGAACAAAAGAGAAGGCCAGAGAGACGCAGGTGTAGACTCACTTTGAAACCCAAGAAGCAGCAGCACAAGCACATCCTGAATGAGCACTGCACTACACTACATTACATTACAGGTCATTTAGCAGATGCTCATATCCAGAGGACCTTACAGTGAACTCACTACAGGGACAGTCCTCTGGAGCAACTCAGGGTTAAGTGCCTTGCTCAGGAGCACAATGGTGACAGCCTGATATTGAACTCATGACCTTCTGGTGTTATATATGAAAGCCTGACTACTAGACCACTAGACCACCACCACTAATTTAATTTGATTTGATTGCAGGGGCCTTTGAAAAAACACGCATTGAAAAACTGAAATAAAGAACTGGTTATGATTTTGTGTTTGGAATTGTAATCCTGCGAAACAGTGGAACTTTACAAATGAAGGCAGTCGGCTACAGCTCTCCCTATGCATCCTGAAAATCAGTTGCTGTCAGACATCATTTGTTTTAGCTCTGGAGTTTTTGCCATCTGCATGATATATCCGGACATAATTAGCATCAAACGTGTAATAATGTGCTAATTCTGTCTCATGGTATTCCCTTTCAGAGAACAGATTCATATCTCTTGTCTCCATGTACAGACTTTATGGTGAACTCTACTACCCCCTCCCCCGCTACACACAAACAAACACACTCAGAGTCTCCCCTCCCCCAACTACCAAACAATCCGGTATCTCTGAACAACAAGCGTGTCACACATACAGTAGGACTTAAAAATCGCTGCTCTGGTGTGTGCAAGTTCTCCAAAGTGGTGGTGGTGAAGCCATGGCCAAAGAGATGAGTGGCTTGTGTCTACTGCTCTGCATGTTATCCACAGCCAACTCGCTGTCCCCCCCCCCCAACAGACCTTCGCTTTTATGTTCCATTGTGCTCTCTATGTCCATGACTTGTACTTGAGCAACACTGCCTTTATGGATCTAAATAGATGCTGCTCTGCACATCCCATGTTTGTACTGAGGATGGGTGTGCACAATGCTATCATATGCTTTTTTTTGAGGAAGAAACACAGCTTAATATGTGCAAGCAGAAGCAGAGATCTACCCAGTTACTGGGCTAGGCATGCCAGGGACTACTTGACATAAGCTGTCAGCCATTTACACATAATGTATCTTTTATGAATGTTTCATGTGCTGACCTAATTCCTTTCAGAGCTGAGTAAAAGCAATATGCGGCACACGAGAACACAGCGGAGCATCCAGCTGATCCTTTAGACATCCTCAACCCACAACAAGGGGATAGGAAGGGCCAGACAAATGGAAACAAAGCTGTGATAGGATCACTTCTTGGATGTCCTGGAAAAGCAGGAATAAAGGCTGAAGACCCCCCCCCCTCCCCAAACTGAGCTTATTTTCAGTCATTTGTTTTTACAAACTCTCCACTGAATCCCATATAGGGAATAGAAACGGCTTCGCAAGAGTTTTCTCTCAAAAAGAGATACTTTGCTCTCTCTGGCAGATGTAATTAAAGCAAATGCTTAAGCCCAGAGTAGGAACGGAGAGCATGATCGCTGACAGACTTGAATCTCTCAGCAGTTTAAAAG
This sequence comes from Bovichtus variegatus, assembly GCA_943593645.1. Classification (NCBI taxonomy): domain Eukaryota; kingdom Metazoa; phylum Chordata; class Actinopteri; order Perciformes; family Bovichtidae; genus Bovichtus; species Bovichtus variegatus. Next base: position 4,701,419 of record CALSCE010010661.1, read on the forward strand.
AAGGACGAGGAGGAGGGGTGGGGGCAGCAGCTGCAGAAATCTGCCGAAACTGGTGGCTGGATTTGAAGCCCTAAAAGTAAAAAAGAAAGCCACTAATCAGCACCAAACTGCTGTCCTGGTTTGCTAACCCCATGAAAAGCATGCAATTAAAATGTATGGCTGTTAGGAGGGAGCCCAAACACGGGCCAGACATGGGCCAGCTATCTTTTCTACAGAGATCTTTGCTTTTCTCTACTTTTCTTCCATCCAGCCTCACTTGCTGTGAGGACTGGAGCCGTTACACGCTTCCTTTTCATTAGCTAAGCGCGCTACTGTTGCAACAATTAGTCGATAAATCGTTTAGTGACGGGGTTGCTTAGCTGAAAGAGAGACGGAGCAGGGACGTTAAAAAAACATTATGGAACATAAAAGACCCCCTGTTGAAGATCCATGGATAAGTCAGTCGACGGTAAAATGAGACAACATTTGTCGTTTGTTGAAATATAATCTACGTTATAGTTTACCTGATGACTCTATATGGTCAGGAACTTGTTTACTGCGTTATACTTTTATTGCACTAAGATCTTGCTCATATCATTCTCAGTATTGTCATAATGTGTACATCTTATTTTTGTGTTTATGTATAGTATCATAATGTGTACATCTTATCATTTAGCAGTGTTTTTTTGTCGTTGCCTATATTGAGTATTTGTACTACTCTACGTGCCTCTGCAAATTGCCCCCCAGATTTGAATTGGAACAAAACTGGAATTGCAAAAAACCTCGTATGGATGTTGGGGTGGACAGATGGGTCAACAACCTAAACTAAGGTAGTGAACATCGCAAACTTTGTACCATATATATGATGTTAACATTAAGCTAAAAGCACCCCTGTGCCTAAATGCAGCCTCAAATAGATGCTGCGGTGTCTGTAGACTTGTAACCTTATGTTCCTTTCCCAAAAACAACCATGTCATTTTTATTCATTCGCACCAGGGGGATTATGTCTTTGTGTTGTGTGTACGTACCATTCCCCGAGATGTTCCATCTCAGGAACGCCTGGAGGGAATTTTAGTTATTTTTTTGTGTCTAATGGTCTTAATCGTATGTTAGTGAAATATATCACATATATAACCTTTCTGTAAGGCGCTGCTGAAAAGGGGCCTTGTGCAGAAATGCTCTCATGTGCCGTTTTGTAAAGATGTGGAAAGTAAGGGTTACCAAGAGCTCGGTATCCTTATAACATTTAAAAAGTGAACTGTCATCACATTTCATCCATGGTGTCAAATTATTTCTTGACATGTATATATATAGTATATATATATGCCCGTATTGTTTTTCATGTATTTCTTTCTTTTTATTGGATTGTTGGTTCGTTTTTCTTGTCATTTCTTTTTTTTTTTTGTGTTAGCTTAGCTTCCTTTTCTTTTTTGTTATTGTTTGTTTTTCTCCTTGAAAACAAACAATAACATGACCTTCTTGACCTCTCCTGTCACATTTTTTATATGTTTTCATCATCTGGATTTGATGCAGTTTTATGTGTGCGAATGAAAAAGATTAGCAAAAATAAATACATTTTAAAAAAGCAAAGAGAAACAGCTGATTTTGTTTTGTACTTCGGAGGACTTGCTGGAAAACTGATTATGATAATCAATGAATCGTTGATTAGTAATTTATCAAACAGGAAACACGTTTTCTGGTTTTAGCCTTTCAAATGTGAGGATTGTCTGCCTTTCTCTGTTTTATACGATTGTAAACTGAATATCTTTGGGCTTTGGACTGTTGGTTCTGACATTCTATAAACCAAAAAAAATGAATTGATAAATCAAGTCGACAAAGTCCCCGCCTGCAATGTCGAGGCAGCACCAAGTCCGACCAGAGAAACCTGGCCTCCATCCCCTCCAGAGGAATCCCTCACACACACTACAGTGCACAGTGTCTTCCCCTCTGCTTCAGTCCCCTAATCTGTCAATGTGACACTGCATTGGCTCGTAGGATGCAGAGGCTGTGTCTGTACCTGATAAATGATTCAGAAGATTTAAAGGGGAACAGTACTGGAGGAGCAGCAGGGTTTTATGAACGTAACATTTCAGTTGTTTTCACTGGCACAATGCAATCCCTGCTGTAGTCCTGGGATCCTATCTTAAATGATCATGTCAATGTAGCTAGTTACCATTGGGCTGTTGTGTCTTGGAGTACATATTTCAATGATTTGACATCTTGTCAATAAATATCTTTGACTGCTTTTGACGTTCAACTCATTACTGTATTTGATGATGTAATATTTTCTGTGTCACACACATTGGTTCCTTAACAGAGGCGGTCGGTAGCATGTAGAGTGGTAGCCAACGTATGTAACAGCAACGATCATGATGAGGAAAAGGCCATCGCACAGCAGAAACACACATCTGCATCTGTCATTTAGCAGACACTCTTATCCCAAGTTTACAGTGAACTAACTACAGGGACTGTCCCCCTGGAGGGAGAATCACTGCCTTGCTCAGGTGCACAATGGTGCGCAGCCCCGTTGTTGAGCTCACAACCTTCTGGTGACCACCACCACCCCAGAGTAACATCTCAGATTGTTTGTGAGCTCCTGTCACATTCCTATATTTATTGTATAACTCATGGTCTGGAGGTGAATCAAGCATTATATATAATTCTAGTGTGATGACCTTCAACAACTCCATAAACACTTTATAGTATGAGTATATTTAGTTTAGGTTTATTCGGGCGTTGTGTGCCAAACAAAACAAAGCAAAACAGGGAGGATTAATGTGACGTCACAGACAGTAAAGCAACATGGATCCCAATATGATGAGGCAGCAGAAGGCAAACAAACAGGAATGACAAGCAAGTAAGTGAATGCAGATGTGAACGAACAATTGGATAATTTGGCGATGATGGAACAGAAGAAATGTCTTGCAAGCAGGAAGAACTAAATAGAAAAGTGAAAATGGTGTGTGTTTATGTGAGGTTTACAACCAGCGATTGCCGAAATACTCACGCAGGTGTGTGTGTGTACCAACAATCACCAACTGTGGTTTGGTCGAAATACACCCTCAATTCACCAAATGACTGCACGCTGTTTTTCTCCGCTGTCTGAGCAGGCAAAATAAGAGGAAAGAAATCGTCCTAAAAAAACCAACTGATGATGTACTTAGTCTGAGACAATCGCAGATTGCTGATATATTCGTCCAATCGGCCAACCCTACTTCACATATTCGATTCATTATGGGGTCATTCTTTCAAAAATAAGTTTGGTTGCTAAGCGTAACCATAAAAATGTGAGCACCAGCTGATATTTCCAATTTTAGATGCTCAGTATCTCAGAACGTGCTTTCTTTGGGTTTTGATAGGTTTGACATAAGCTGTTTGGACATTTGCGGTATCACATCTCTCTTTTATTTAATGCATACGTCTGCAATTTGATCCACCATTGCAGAGTTATTATACGTCTAATATTAATGACCCATCTGCAAAGGCATTCAAAACTGAATGTTTGATCATTTTCACTTGGAAAGGGCCTGGCGGAGGTCTGCGCTCTCCGAGTGCCCTTCTAGTTTATAATTGTTTTTTTTGTCAAATCTGAACATTATGTCAGGCTATCAATAACTGCCCTCAGATTCAGTTACTTTGTGGCTAATCTAAGAAAGAAGAAGGCTCTCTCAGCCATCACTGAGCGTGTGACCACTTTGCGGTTGAGGTTTGCAATCAATTGTAAAGTGCTTTGGTGCAAGTTTTTCCACAAATGGACACTCCATAAATGCAGGTTTTAGCTGTTATACTGCTGATGTAGAGAATGTTTCTCCATTTTTCCGCGGTCTCCCTTGTGACTGCACTACACTTAATCACCCCCCACCCCCCAGTCTATCGTAACACTTACATGTCCATGTATGTACACTGAAAGCGTGATTGGCCGCAGTTATTGTTCCTCCTGTCCAAACTGGTCCTGAAGAGATCCCTCCCTAATGCAGATCTAATGTTAGTGGGGACAAACTCATTACAACAGTCATCATTCTAAAATGACAGCTCAGCTGAAGCTTATAAAAAGCTTCCGCAGCCTGAGTTAATCAATCATTTCCAAAAGTGTCATTCTTTTTAGAACAGAATTGTGCCTTTGTTTTACTATCTCATTTCAAATTGTCCATACAAAACTACACACAACTGCCCATAAGCTAGTTAGCTTGTTTGCTAAATGTGTCCGAAAACCCCTCCCTATATGCTGCCTGTACACTAAATTAAACTGAAAGAGAGGGTGGAGCAAAGTACAACAAACGCTGGACAAGACACTTTTAGGTGACCAAATGTTACAATTAACTTTCATGAACTGAAAACACACTGTAAAAGTTCTAAGACGAAAACATGGAAAAGTCCCAGAACGGACTACACCGTGGTAGCGACCGCTCAATCCCGCTCTAAAGCATACCCTGCTCTATCGTCTATTTTACTCTAAATGGGACCATAATTTACAAAATGAACGTCATGCTGTATCGAAGAAGACTTGAAACTAGTGATTTTAAGACCATAAACGCATTAGGAAAATGTTTATTGAGGTAATAAATCAAGTGAGAAATAGGGTAATTTTTCTCATAGACTTCTATAGAACCAGAGTTCTTTTTGCAGTCTTGCTGGGCATTAGAATGAATGGTGGTTTAAAGCACTTCCGCATTGGCTTTACTTTTCAGACCATGAGGTTGCTGCTTGCTAAAACCCCCACAATACAATGCATTCCCGCAATGTTGTCGATTTGGTAATATTATTCCAAGATGGCTGTACCCACTGCTGGCATTGCGGCCACATGATTTAATTTGCATACAAATGCAAATGTTGACATGCATTGCTGTGGTCACTTCAGATTACTTTATGCTCAAGTTAGCAAGCTTGAGGTCATGTGTCAGTTTTTTATTAAGTGATCACAATTTGTGTGCACACCCTTTTTGCAGGCCCTCCATCTTCGGACATATAAGAGGAAGTCTTGTAAATATTGAATGAGATTAATGTTCAGTGAGTATCCTGCACCGTTGTTTACATTCATGCCTATGTGTCCCTGAGGAGAAATTCAGCCGTTGACTTTTATCATCTCTGATGTAGCTGAGCCCTTCCTGCTGTGTGTATGAGTGGCCGTCGAGAAAATTGATCTGAAACTACAAAGGCTTTGTTTACACCCCGCGTGATGTCTGAATAATTAATACCTAGGATGAATTGTAATAACTTTGGTGGTCCCCAGCGCCATCATCAGTCAAATTTTAACCATTTCCAATACTTTGGTTTATGTCCAAATACCTAATGAAATAAAACTAATGACATTCCCATCAGCCTCAGCTGCACTTTGTGTTTAGTGCCACTTAGCAAATGTAAGCATGCTAACACTCTAAACTAAGGTGGTGAACATGGTGCACATTATACCGGCTAAACACCAGCGTGTTAGCGTTGTCATTGTTAGCATGTTAGCTTGCTGACTTAAGCATTTAGCTCAAGCACGGACGTAGAGTCTTGTTATAGCTGTGAATTAAAACATTATTAGGTTCTGTTTTGAGAGGCAAGTCACCGCGCTTATTTACAGTACGACTGATACTGGGTTTTTTTTTCTTTTCTTTTTGCATAATCCCCAAAAGATAACAAAACTTTCCTGATGAGGATGACATGAAATCTGAGTGGAATGTTTCAGAGTTGAACATTTTGAACTTTTTAAGTTGTCGGCGCTCTCTGGTAGACAAACTGTGGAGCCTAACAAATGCTGATGCTGATCAATTTGCAATGAGCTTATATTGGCCCAGATAATGTATCTGTCTATAATGATTATTTTCCAACCCATATGTGCCAGTGCCTAGTTCAATCTTTGACAGGTACAGTGTGTGAACAAGTGCTTAAAGAGGCCAAACAATCTGAATGTCCTACTCTATGCAAATATTTATTTCAAAATGTTCTTCCTTCCACACATTTCTGACATTATTTTATTTTCATCTAGTACAGTATTATGTCCCATACTGTGAAGAATACATCCACATGTGCTAATATACGTAGAGATATGTTTTTAAGTAGGCTATATCAAAATGACTTTCTTATCTAAGTAGTAGTAGCTCTCTGTGTGTGTGTGTGTGTGTGTGTGTGTGTGTGTGTGTGTGTGTGTGTGTGTTTTGTAACCTACTGCACTGGAAGCTACCGTAATAGTATGTTTTGCAGTCGGGGATGAGTGTGTGCCAGTTTAGTTGCCCTCCTCCTCCCGGCCAGAGGGGCGGGGTCCACATGGCACATCAACAGGAGCAGCTAGCCGCAGATGTGACCCGGCGCGGCCGCTCACACTTTGTTTCCTCTCACGCCGACTGCTCCCGTCGCCGTTAAACTAGCATTTTTCCTTTCTTTTTTTTTTTTGAACGTGGTGCTGCTACATTACGTCTTTTTCATTCGTCTGTTTATTTTCCTAAAATACACCGCCAAGGCTGAAAAACCATCAGTCTCCGCAGCCCGTCGGCTCTATTCGAGGAACATATGATGTGAACACCGAGCGCCGCAGGAGGACTGGATCGCTGTGTATCGTATGATATGTATGTATGCATGTATCTGTTATTCAGCTCAATATTACACGGATGTCATGTCGCTTTTGTGGCGGAGCATTCCACCTATTCACCCTCAAACATAATGACGTCCATGTGATGCGTCTGCTGGGACTTCTATCGTTCGACTTGATGAGCAAATGATACAAAGTAGTGCGAGTTCCTGCTGTGACAGCGACGTGATATCCCGACAGGCGCTCGTGTGTGCGTTTAGCAGCGTAGCGAAGCATGACATTTCCTTTTATTTTATTTATTTATTTTTTTTTTAAGTGGTGATATAACTACGATAACTCTTGTGTGATTCCCTTTACAACATGACTTCTTCCCAGTGACATCAACTGATTTTGGTTCCACAAAAAAAAAAAAAAGAAGAAAAACACTCACGGGAGCATTAAACTCGTGACAACAGGTTGTAAAATGTGACACATTTCCAGGTGCTCTGCGTCTGGCCTCCTCAGAGGGCTGGCTCTGTATCAGCAGCAGCAGCTTTAAGCTTTCAGTAGGCTACACTGACTTTGACAGTGCATTTTCTTTCTCCTGCTTGAAAAGATGGACCCCCTCCTCCCCCCTGCATTTGCAGAAAAAAAACATGTTAATGTTCACTCAGAACCCTAACACCTGAATCAATATTTCAGCATAACTTGTAAATTAAAAATACAGTGGCTCCCTGACTTTACATTATGCATCGTTCCATGCTGGGCCGCGATTGGCTGCAGCTCTCCATCTCTCTGTGTGGCAACAGCCTTCCCATCAGCCCAGCGATTCCCTATTCCTCATGCCGCGGTGATTCTCCTCCTCCCAGGGCCTTTTTCTGCAGCATCCAGCGTGGTAACCATGGAAACGGCCGCCTGACCCTGGGTGTGCTGATACAGCTACTACAAGCCTGACCTGAATTCCTCATCCTCGGCAGGCACGCATGACTTGGGCAACTGACCTGCTTCTCAGTGTTGGCGGTCAAGCTGCAGCTTTTGAGTGTTGGTGAAAGCCAAGGCGTCAGCTCGCCGCTGCTCATGGATCGGTGATGATTGGCCTTGTGGTGCCTCGCGGAGCCTGTGTGTTTGTAACGTTATCTCTTGTGCGGCAGTCGCAGGTCTGTTCAGTTGCATTTGTAAATGCAGTGAAAAGAGACTGGTTAAAATAAGCTGGAGCTTCTAGAGGCAGAGCAAACAACTGGAACTTCTCGCTTGCTAGTTTTCATTAAAAGCAAAAGTTGAAGTAAAAAGGCCCCCCCCCCCCCCAAAAAAAATTAAAATTAATTCTTGCTTCTCCAGTGGGAGTTATCAATGTTTTCTTTGTTTTATGTGCTAGTAAATTGAATATGTTTTTCGATTGCTGGTCAGACAAAAAATTGCAATTGAAGATGTTGATGAACCTTTATCAATTCCATTTAAAAAAAATGGTTAGTTGCAGCCCGAGCCCCTGAGTGTACTCTTTGATGTCGACCATTAAAGGGGTAGTTCGGATTGTTTGAAGTGGGCTTGTATGAGGTACCATCCCTATGATGGCTTCTGTCTGTGCTGGAGGTCTGTGTAATGTTGTGAGAGTTTATATCCCTGGCTGCTCCCTCCCTGCATCATTTTGAAGAACTGGAGAAATTTCTTTCTGATATCAGTTAGATTTTGATATATATATATATATATATATATATATATATTATATAATAATATGTTTCACTTTTGCTTAAGTTACTGGTAAGTTGACTACCTTCAACATGCTGGTAATAGGTGTATGTAATTCATTTCTTAAGGGATGTACATGAGCAGATGTTGTGGATTTAGACGCAGAAAATGAAAGTGTTCATGGAACGATCTCTGCACAGCCCACAGGCTCCCTGAGGTGTCAGCTCGTTGTCGGAGCCAGACTGTGTAGGAGGGCCTATTTCTGTCCTTTCTCCAAGGGACTCTCTCTCGCTCTCGCTCTCCCTCTCTCTCTCTCTTTCTCTCTCTCTCTCTCTCTCTCTCTCCCTCTCTCTCTCTCTTTCTTTCTCTCTCTCTCCCTCCCTCTCGTTCCCTCTCTGTCTCTCTCTGTCTCTCTCTCTCTCTCTCTCTCTCTCAGTCAGCCGCGGTGCTTCTCTGTGTGTCTATCATTGTGATCCCTCCTCTACATATACTGCAGGCTTAAGAGTGCTTGGAGAAGTCAGAGTACCAGCTAAGAGGAATATCCATTGATTGGCAGCCTTTGTCTATAAAGAAAAATCAAAGCTTCTGCACACGATGAGTTGAGTGATCGATTAGTTGATCAACGTATATTAATCTTTTGTCATTTTTTAACCAACAATGCCAAACGTTCTCGCTTCTCAAATCAGATTTTTTGTTTGTTTCTTTGTCCTGTATGATTGGTAATTGAATACTTTTGAGTTTTAGACATAACAAGCAATTTGAAAATGCCACCTTCTGCTCTTGGAAACTGTGACGGACGATTTGTCACTGTTCCTTTTACTCACAATACCATTAATCGATTCATCAAGAAAATAATCTGCAGATTCATCTACAATGGGAAAAAAACGTATGTTGAAGTGTTTTGCTTGTCTACCTCGTCATCGACCTGCCAGTTAGTTTATGCTGTTTTGTCACTTTGGTGAATCTGGACAAACCAAAGTTTTTCCGACGGAGTCTGGTGACTTTCTGACGGCAAGGTGAAGCGGTGAAAATATTCTTTACCTACAAGACACCTTCGCCTTCCAAAACACTGGAATAAATCCTTGTCAGTACCCAAAAAATAATGACAAATGCAGGACAACAAAAGAAAAAAAACAAAAAACTAAACCATCGGGACTTGGAGACGCAGCAGGATGCTCTGAAAAAAAAATCGCAGTCTGTCAGCAGCAGCATGTAAGATTTGTACAATCCTGTCACTACTGGATGATGTCAAACTGTGCTGTGTACTCCACTAAGATGAGGACGCGGTCTAAAATAGTGTAAAGTCAGAGGGGATTGCATGCTGCAGATGTCTGCACTGACCTTAGAAAAGGCAGTTGTGCTGAAGCTGATTTTATTTATTCTCTGTGTGACTTTTAAAAAGCATTCTATTGTCTGCGTGTTTGGGGCCGGCAAGGTCTGGCTGCCCTGAAACCACGAGTCATTCCCAAACAATGTGATTCTCTGTCTTCTCCCCACCGCTCGCTTCTCCTCAGAACTTAGGCTGGAATCAATAAGGCCTTTACAGCCAGTGACCCACATTTGCAGCTCTCACATGATGATGTGTTGGCAGTACTCGGCCAATTGTGTTAGAAAGGATTTAAGAACTTCCTCACCATGTCGGAGCCCTGATTGATGTCTTAACATCTGTGTTCGAGATGGATTTTGTTGCCCGCGCTCTGTTTTAAGGCTGTTTTTGTTTTGCGTTGTAGATGTGATGGACCAGCAGAGGGCGCTACATTCAGGTTGCCTGGTCTCAGGGGTTCGTACGCCTCCCGTCCGCCGCAACAGCAAGCTGGCCAGCCTGGGACGCATCTTCAAACCCTGGAAATGGAGGAAAAAGAAAAACGAGAAGCTGAAGCCCTCGGCAAGTGAGTGTGTGACGCAAGACTTCCACCAGTGGCGGTGAACGCTGGCTGGGTTTGAGAAAATCGCTCGGGGGGGGGATTTGCAAATAGACCCAGGCTGCTTCACATGTTTTTATTTTTTATTGTCCGTGCAATCAGTGGACCAGTTTCATAAATGTTTGTGTCGTTTTAGCGGTGGAGAAGAAGGCAGCTGTGCGACAGAAGAGAGATGACCTCGTCAGGATGAACCCCGGGGAGACGGAGACAGGTGTGGGATGAGAGATGAACACACACACACACACACACACACACACACACACACACACACACACA
>CALSCE010010661.1:4717849-4732366 GCA_943593645.1 Bovichtus variegatus
GTGTGTGTGTGTGTGTGTGTGTGTGTGTGTGTGTGTGTGTGTGTGTGTGTGTGTGTGTGTGTGTGTGTGTGTGTCAAAGCGCACAAGATTGATATTGATGCCTTTTAACTTTAAAATGTATAATCTTTTTTTGGGGGGGGAGCATGCCCCCGGACATAGCCTCGAGTAATAAATTGTAGATTGCAGAACATTTCTTTTCATGCCATCATGTTTAAATACTCGCAAACAAAGTTTTTAAAAACATTTATTTTTTATTGTTGTTTCCTTTGATTAAGTTTTTCTAGGTCAAGTGGTCTAATTTTTGGAGGATTTTGTGAAAGGCAGAGGAGGAATGCAACAGAGAACATAATCGTATTTGTCGTGTTATGTGAAAGGCCATTGGCTGTTCTGACTTTAATAGGATTAACAGTCAATTCAGGTTAGTTTTAGTGGATAATACAGTGGCAGGGCGCGCTGGTAGGCCTAGGCAATGCTCAGGGTGGGAGGAGGAGGAGGAGGAGGGTCGGTGTTGTTTGGACATATAGTGACTTTGTGCTGAAACAATATGGCTGCCTTCTGAGAGCTGCTTCTGTAGCTGTTTGGACTTTTCCCTCTGTAGACTTTTGCCACATTTAGTTGTTTTTCATACCTTTGTGGACGCAGGCAGCTGTGACAGTGGCCTGTTAGCCCAATGTTCACACTTCACTGTGTGCTGAACGCTTTAATCTGAGGTTGAGCTGCTCTCGTCTTCCGATCGCGGTTGAAACAGGAGCTGTTCATCACAATGAGTGACAAACAAACCGCAAACTTCTAATTAGCATTTTCCAACGCCTTAGCACCTTAAACGACCCGCAGCTTCAAATAGCTTGGTCGGCCTTTTGACTGAATTCAGCTTGTTAGAAAAGACATTGGACAGGAAGTCCTCACATTGGTAACATCTGTTCATACGCCAATTTACATCACAAGGACGTTCTAAACACGTAAGTGCATCACGAAACATCATATTAATACACAACAGTGTACCATAAATCTGGTATGAGCACATTATGAGATATATTGTATTTCTTTCCTACTTGTGGTATGGACTTATCAGTGAAACCTATGTATTATAATGTAACCTTAAACTAATTTGACTGCTGAAACCAGATGGTGCTGGTTGAGCTAATGTTTTTAACTCAACCAGCACATTTAAAGTTTCTCAGATTAACACAGTAAATATTGTTTATGTAAAATGCTTCATGCATTTTTGGTTAAATTTCTTAACAAAAAACAGTATGCAAACATAATACAGGAGTGTATGTTACAGTGGGCTACATAGGATTTATTGTTTTGTTTTTTGTTTTTATCATGGTATCAAATTGGATGTGGAGAATCACGTAATTTCACTGGTACTGGTGTCGACTACTTCATTTCAGCATCAGCCTCCCTAATGCTAACCATATATTTTAGCAAAATAACTAGCTAGCTAGCTTCTTTTTAAACATTTTTTTACAATTAAACTCAATTGAAAAAGCTATAGTTATGGAAAATAGCCTGCTAGCTAATTCACTATTTAGTATAGAGTGAATACGGTCCGTCCGAAATGTGCCGCAGAAGTTCAAATGTGGCAAGTGTGTGTGTGTGTGTGTGTGTGTGTGTGTGTGTGTGTGTGTGTGTGTGTGTGTGTGTGTGTGTGTGTGTGTGTGTGTGTGTGTGTGTGTGTGTGTGTGTGTGTGTGTGTGCGCGCACGCGCATTTAGTGGCATGTGATCTCATCTAATCTGTGCTCTTGGAGGAACATCAGGTGCAGCCATGTCTGCTTCAGGATGTTATCTTCCCCTGAGTTTGAAGAGGAATCCATGAAATGCTCAGATGAGAGATGGATACAATGGCAGCAAATTTCCTCCCTTTTGCCTTTTTTTGTTTGTTTTGTTTTTCTTACCTTCTGGCAAGGGTATAACATCTCTTCTTTCAGCACCAGTGTGTTTATTGCCTGCAGCGTATTTTAATATTCCTAATAGGACATGAAGAATACTCAAGCTTGATAAAGTATTGCATACAGAACATACTCAGTGCTTTGTCACACGGCACACTCATTACATTTTTCATATAAAATGTTTTAGATTTTTTGGACATTACTGAATCTCCACCCATTTTCAGGCGCACGTCCTCTGCTCAGGACCAGACTGATTTTACTGATTTTACCCCAAATGTCGTCACTCAGGGGGCATCAAGGGAAGACGATGTGCTGATGTTGACAATAGTCTGCCTGAGAAACCCAATGCACCCATTGACAATAAATAAGAGACTTAATCGTGGATACTCATGGGATTTTTCCCCGGAGAGTGCCACAGTGGGTGCTGAAGAGGTGTCGCTGAGAAATGCTTTAATTATAAAACAAGCATTAGTCAGTTTGTCTTTCATCACCCATGTGGAAGCTCCAGAAAGTGACATAACATCACACATGGATTCCTTCATTTATGCTCACACATATTTATTTTACTCTCAAACTGAATTAAGATTGGCTGTAGAGTTTTAGTGGAGTAAAATGTACAGGTATTGAGACGTATAAAGTAGCAGAAAATGGAAATACTAGAAGTACAAGTACCTCAAAACTGTACTCCAGTGCCGCACTACAGTACAGTTAATGCAGCTAGTCACTTTGCACCACATGTAAAGTATATTCAAGATATAAGAAGTTGTAAAGATTTACATTCATAAATTGTTCACTGATTCTTCAGTTCACCACAAAAAAAGTTGCTTACATTTTAAGTCATCATTTAGACAACTAGGAAATTATTAATGCAAAATGTCATTTGTCATTATTTTGGGGTCTGTCAATCAAAACAATACCAAAAGACTACATTTGGTGACGTCGTGAAGTAGCGTGGGATCATGGGAGTTGTTGTCTTTACCACTGTCGTCATTGCAGTCAGCTTCTCCCTTCAGTGTTCGTCATTCAGGAGGTTTTTACCATAAAAATGTGGCTTAAAATGGATTTAAAGTCAATTGATGACAGATAACAACAACGCTGACACATGCTCAAAGGGCATACAACGGCATTACAGGAGACGAAATAAAAAAATTGATGAAATTAAAATTGCAGATTTCTTTCAAGGTTTGAACATTGTGATAATGTCAGTACACAACATAACAAAAAATATAACATAGTTCTAGTCATTTTCAGACATTTATATGTTAGAAATGTTACATGTTATACCTTTTAACTTGGATTTTTAGTGTATCATTGAAATGTGGTTTATCAATTGATTTATCATAATTAAACACTATAAAACTGTGGATATTCCGGTGGCACACCCCAGGCTGTGAAACAATCATCTCTACACTGACGATTTGTTTTTTGTTGCCTTTACTTGTTTCTTGTGTTCAGCACGAGAGGATGAGCTTTAGCTTTAGGGAAGCTAAACTTCTGGATTTAAACAGCATATTGTTTTTGAACCACAATCTGACCAATATTTGTTTGCTAGCAAAAGTAACAACTGCTACATTGACGGAATAATAGTCCTGTGGAAAATAGTTATTGAAAGGAAATAGCCATTACATAATTTGTGCTGCATAAAGGTCACCATTCAGTCAATGAACTGCGGGCAGATTGGACCGCTGTGTGCCCTGGGTGTGGCTTCATCACATAACCAGTACCATCACAGGTCAAAGCGGCTAATTAGAGAGATGAAGACTTTGAGCTCAGCGAGGAAGGGAGCTGCTTCCCCTTCCCGTCCGACCACACTGCGAGGGTTTTGATGAGGCCTAATTATTTTACAGCTCAGCCTTTTTTGCTGCCCGCTTTGTAACCTAACTGTGCGATGAGTAAGGCATAATAGTAAATAAATAATAATACTGCCCATAAGCTTCTGTGGGCCTGGCATCCCGCCGTGCCTCGTTCCTCCGCCCCTCACCCAAAGGCATTTCACAGCTGCATGTCAATGCGGAGAGTCAAGAGTAGCTATGTGTCTGACGTACGTGACGTTATCATAAACCAACGCCGCTCCAAACACGCCATGTCCCACGTGAGCTTCTCCATGTGCACGTGCAACGATTCCAGCAGGTAGGAGAAAAAGGCATTATGCGGCATGAACTAGATCACGTGTGTAGATACCATGTCCTGTAGTGTGGACAAAGCTACATCCCGAACAGTACAAAGCGCTTATGTAAAGGCCTCATTACTCTTACATAATAAAAAAACAGGAGGTGATCGATTATGTTTCACGAGTGTGACAGTGGGATGTAATGGACGGCATGTACGCGGCGCTGCTTAGGGACAGAGGTCGCAGCAGCGGCTCGGTTCCCTGCTGGTCACACAGTTTACTCGGTGTGTTACTTTACTGCAGTCATTACTTCTCTGACTGGAGCATCCATGCCCAACTGCACTTCAGTAGTGAGAGAGTTAGAAATGTATGACATTCGTTATTGAGATAAACGCACACCATCTGATATTTTTTCCTCATTGTTAACAAAGTAAAATCCAAAGGCAACAATCGTCGGGCCTCATGCAGCAACATTCTCTGAAATGTCTCTTTATATTTTTCTCTCAATTCTGTGTTGTGAGAAAAAAAAATAAGAGAAGTCAGCTCGAGATGCTCCAAACGTTCTTAACCAACCACCTCTGCTCTTCCCAGCTGTGCTGAATGATGACTTCCTCTTGATCATAAATTGTCTGATTGTTTATTATGAACATAGGTAACGCCCCCTAAACACGACTTAAGGACAAGTGTTGTTCCGTGTGCAAATACTCTGGCACAGGAATTGGAGAGATGCCACCTAAAAGAGGCTTTAAGAAGAAGAACTTTTCAGCGGTAGTGAAATCGAGGTACTGATGAATAAACTTCAGTACGGGTGATGCAGGAAAATCAAAAAGCATCTGAGAGCAGTATGTAAGACGTTTAGAAGCCGAACGCACGCAACATCTTCCTCCAATGGTTTTTATAGTCTTAACTGGGATCAATGGACCGATGGTATTTCTTTATCCCATGAACATCCAATCATTATAATTGTAAAAGTTTTTTTCTTATCTTGGTTAGAACGCTCTCTACCACTCGTAACATTTTCTTTCACCTAAGAGAAGAGCAGAAATAAGAAAACATTGGTGAATCCCAGAAAAAGTCAAAACTAATCGTGGATATGCACAAAAAATTGTGTGTGTGTCTCGAAGCCTGATGCATCTTAATCCTGCAGTAATGTCCAAAAAAACGATTTAAAAACCCACCAATGAGCCACACTGTAGTTTATTTTCACTCAATCCCACATACACCGTCCTGCTCCTGCAAATACTCGGCAGAACACCAAATGTGTATGAATCAACTGCTGAAAATAGTCCCCAAAAATGTGCTAAAAGATACACTGCTCAGCTGTTTCAGTAAATTACTGAGCCTAAAACTCACCCGATTTACCCCGTGGAATGAAACGTGCTGGGAAAGTCAAAAAGTGTTTATATACGGATCCACACAATGTTGGTTTTTGTCTTCTATTGGGATTTGTTAAATGGATATTTTGCTCATTTTCGACCAGCTCTCTGTCATCGCAGTGTGTGCAACGAACGGAGCCCCCCTGCGCCCCGCTGCATCCCCCTCATCTGCACACAGAGTTGGTTGAAGTATCCCTTTTTTAAAGCTGCGGGGAAACAGATTTGGCTTGCATCAGACGTTACGTGACAGAAAGGCTCGTAGACACAGCGGAATTTTGGTTGAAGTTGAAGAAGCGCAACAAGTGTCTCATGACGTCACCAGGTCCTGGTGCCAGACGCTGTGTCTGCAGCCTGCAGCCTGCAGCCTGGTTCCCTCAGGCACTGCAGCGCTCCACTCAGTCTGTGACTGACGGCAGGACTGGCTGCTCGACCAGAGTCGTCTGACTGTGGACAGCTGAGGCATGCCATTGTTCGGGGAGACGGCACCACATGCTGAATGGAACAGAGCTGTGTCTGTGTCCCGCCCGAAGCCTCCGTGGCAGTGTTCGAGTGCTGCGAAGGGCCTCGTTTGTACAACATCAGGAGCAGAACAGCCTTCATCACAGGCCGAGAACAATCCTTCACCTTGATTCCTGCGCAGAGCAGCAGCAGCCGCGCCAGGAGACACGATGCCAAGAAACTCATCCGAGTTACCCCGTGCAGCATCAGGGGGACGGAATGAAAATGAAAAAATTACACAAAACGATGCCTTAATTTCATGAAGCAGAGACTTGTGGCTCTCTGTTAAGCACAGAACAAAACAAATGTGTCTAGCTGTCCGTTAAAAGTGGATTGCGTTGCTTTAAAATGATTTTTTGTTTCGTAGATTATAACTTTTATTTTAATGGCGTTTGATGGCAATAGTTTCTTCTGCTGGACAGCTTTCTTGCAAAAGGTACTTAAGAAAAAGTGAACGTTGTTATACATAGGCACTTTATTCATTTTCTTGAGACAGTATAATGGGTGGAAAAATAGTGAAAAGAAAGACATGAAAAAAGGTCATTTTCCATCCACCTGTCCTCATGGCCAGTTTCACTTTGAGTGTAAAAAAAAAAAAAGAAATCCCTGAGAGGAAATAAAAAAAATCTAGAAGTATCGCAGAAAAGGTTTTACGCTTCAGTGAAGTGGGAACAGTTGGTGTATCGATGAAAGCCAAATGTGACAAAGTGCAATGGAAACAGATTTAATGAATAAATGATGACACGCACTGAAGCTTCTGCTCCGCTGAAGACACGACTAACACGTGAAACAAACGGCAACGTCACATTTCCTTTGAGTTTTCCGACACTGTTTTTCACCATTTATGGACCAACTAATTACGTCATCTTGTTGCGCCTCTTCTTCTGTGCCACCCACTGTAATAATAATAATAATAATCACATGACATTAGTGGATGGAAACAAGAATTAATTTGCATTTACTTTAGCCGATTTTCTTGAAATTCGGTTAAAAGTTGCGATCCATTTGGATGGAAACCAGGACTTGCATGAAGCCCACTGTTCACCTTTTTCTTGGAATCTCGAAATAAGGTCACTGAACAAGTTCGCATTGCTGTGCAAGAGCCATTATCATGATATGCTGAAGCCTCACTGAGTTTACATTTCTGCATTGCTGCTCTGCAGTGACATTCTTTGGATTGTCTGAAGTACTTTGAACACAAAGGTACAACAAGACAGTGGCTTGAACCTTGTAAAAGAATAATAATTTTAAATCATCACATGCGAGTAATACATTTAGTAAGCTATGTTCGCACTTGGATGGATTCGAATATGTCACACATTTGTGGTTTTAAAAGACCGCGAACCGACTTGGTTTACACGGTCAGAACATGTAAACATCATTGTGCAGCGGCTGTTATGCAACAAGTCCACTGATATAATATTGAAGAGCACAAGGCATTGATTTGCAGTACTATAGCGCAGCACTCTGCAGCAGAATGCAGAGCAGTGGGCTGGCCCAGGACAGCAGAAGGGAACCCTCTGTTTCTAAATATAGTCCTCGTTGGTGAAATGCTGCAGCAGCAGCCATAGTCAATGGCCCATGTACGTCACAGCGCAGCTTGCCTTCCCTCCGCCCCCGTCCCCGCCGATGGAGAGATTAGATTTTCTCTCCCTTGCTACCCCCCCATCCACCCCTCCCAAACTCCCCTGCAGGGCTCTTCTGGAGAGCTGGAAACAGTTGACTGCAAGGATCAGCATCTCCATCTCTGTGCTCTGTTCCAGGCTTTCATGCAGGCATCCTCAGCGCGTGCCCTCAGCTGAGGACATTGTTATATAAAAATGAGACTGTGAAGACCTCCCTTTTATAACACTGCTGAGATTTTGCTGCAGCCCCCCTGATCCTCGCTGAAGTTCTGATTACTTGGTGGAAAAGTCCCATGAAGCATCAACGCCCTGGCGGTGATATAAAGGGAAGATAAGCAGCTACTTTGAATGTATTCTTCATAGCATTTCTTTGCAGATTGGAACTTTAGTTATACTTTACTTATACAGACGTACAGAACTACAGTTTGTAGACTGAACACCGAGGACAATAATAATAACATTAATAATAATAATATCCTGTCCATGCAACCACTGCTGTATAATCATAATCTGAATAGTTTAGCTTTCTTTGTGTCAGCTGCTTAAATATCCAGAGAAATACAACATACAACATGTAAGCAAATGAGAATCCAACTAAAGTTTTAGTACAACATTAAGTGTTGTTAATGCATTAAGTGTGATCAGAAAGTGGTACGTGATAAATCTGCCTGTCTTTCTGAAGTATTAGGTTCGAGAAGCTTTTTGACAGGGCCAGCTGGTGAACCGCTGTAGCTGGTGGGCTAACCCTGCGTGTGTAAAACATGGGCTTTACACACGCAGTTTACATGACTTCACACATGTGAACAAAAAGTATCAATAAAAACGGTGGTTCAATCTGTGAAAGGGGTAAAGTCTAGACATTTAGCATGAAGCTATCAACGTTAGCTAGTACAGTAGCTCACTGACGTAACAAGATTAGGAAAACCCTGTTCATGAATTCATGAATTAGACTCAAACCAGTGATACAATTGTGTTCTATTACGCCTCTGTGACAGCCATGGCCGTAGGCATTTTGTTATTGGGTTGTCCGTGTCCATTCTCGTGAACAAGATTTCTCAAGAACGCCTGAGGAGAAATTTCTTCAAATCAGCCAAAAGCGTCCACTTGGACTCGAGCATGAGCTGATTAGAATTTGGTGGTCAAAAGTCACTGTGACCTCATACAACACGTGTATGGCCATAACTCAATAATTAATATGTTAATTATGTCAATTTCACACTAATGTCAAATAGAATACAATGATGAAGGGACGACATTTTGGACACGCACGGATGTGAACTGCAACTTGACTGGTTGGCAGCGGCATACAACCACAAGGCGGTAATTCTAGTTAACATTTCTACTGAAGCTGTTCACAGTTCAAATGTGCTCCTTCAGGTGTAACCAGATTATCTCTTCCCCCAGGACTGACTCAGTCAAATGTGTTGGTGTATAAGTAAAAAAGTCCAGTCAGCAGAAAGTGACAGGAGCAATGGTAATTGAAGAGAAAGGCAGAGGGAGGAGGACACCCAGCAGTATGGTGATGGTGTCAAGAGCCTCCTCAGTATTTACCACAGTCCGATGAGCCATGGAGGAACCAATGATTGCACATTTGTGGCACAAGAACAATTTGTGCTGACACCACAACTCACTGCGTGAAGCAAGACGGAGCAACTAACCAGCAGCTGCTGTCCAGGAGCGCTGGAAATAACTCGCCACACAGCAGCTGACTGCAACACAGCAATATTAGCTTTAATATTGCTGTGTATTGCCGTAATAATCCCAATGTTTGGTCTTCAAGCGCAGTTTATTGCCACTGTTTTCTTTTCTTTCTTTTTTTTTATCCTTCTGGAGTCACGCCGAACAATTAGATTCAGTGGGAAATAATTTTATATGCTGATACAGATTTTCCGCCAACGAGTTCTCCACAAAGGCCAGAAAGAAATACAAGTGTCAAAGCTGAAGGAGCTTGAGGCTGTATCGATCATTTCATCAAAGAGCTGTCTCCCTCCGTGTCTCAGAGGCATGGTCTTTAATCCCTTTTGAATTCCTTTAAAAATGATATTTCTACGAACGATATTCAATAGCAGTTTCCAGGCAACCAAGGCTTGTCCGATGGCGGCCGGCTGCTCTTCCTTGTGGAGCTGCTGAGAGTATTTTTCAGTTTCGTAATCCTTTTCACCCGCAGTGAAATATTAATGGTAGGCTCTGCTCGGGTTTCCCTCCATATATTCTTCTCCCTCCTGCGGGCAATAAAACTGAGCGGGGCCAGTGATCTCTTTAAAAAAATATATATAAATAAAATCCAGAAATGTCTTGAGTGCTCAGCTTTCACAACAGTGTGGAGTCATGTCTGAGACAACAAAGACTTGGCCTTCTTGGAGCATAAAATGGATTTAATTAAAGTGACCCAGGAGAAGCCGCGCCAGCGTTTTCAGACCAGCAGTCCAAACGTGCACAAACAGTTAGTTCAGCATCTATGGGAAAGTTATAATCGCTGCCATTTTGACTGCAGTTTTTTACCTTTATATCACACTGTTTGTGTGTTTAAGTGTGTGTTTGACCTACAGAAGGTAAGGGTTTTGTTAACAGGAGCATATTTTTCTGCTGAAGAGTGCAGAGAGTCATCAAGTGTCCTCCGCGCGCCCCCCCCCCCCCCCCCCCCGGTTACTTTGGTCGAGAGAAGGAAGCTGTGGAAGCATTTGTGCTGCCACCGTGGCAAAATAATTTGCTTGGTTTCTTGTCGTAATAGAAAACAGTTCTCGTGAAAAGAAAGATATTTTTCCGTTGTTGTTATGACACAAAGCGTGTTTTTTGTTATAATAAATCGGTTAAAATCATTTGTTCAGTAATAATAAAGACAAAAATATGTTGTATTATAACATAAGCATCCTATTATAACGAAACGAAAAAAAAAAAAAAATGTAAGCTAGTCTTCGCCTAATGTAGTTAAGCCACGAGTGGTAACTGCATAATGGTGAATCTACAATGTAGTGTAGCAGTGGTACATATAGAGAGAGGCTCATGAAGTTACATAGGGTCACGCTAAGCTTTGGTAGAAAAAAAAAGTTTACAAAGGAAAATAAATTAATTT
The DNA here is from genome assembly GCA_943593645.1 of Bovichtus variegatus. NCBI lineage: Eukaryota > Metazoa > Chordata > Actinopteri > Perciformes > Bovichtidae > Bovichtus > Bovichtus variegatus. The sequence continues at coordinate 4,728,425 of CALSCE010010661.1, forward strand.
TATATCATTTTCAAAAGCAAGATTATTTTTGACAGCCATCAAAATAATTAGATTTAATCATTTGATCGGAGTTACGTTCGTCACACACATTATTATCATCTATTTGGGTTTTTTTGTTTCATTTAGTTTCGTTTTGGCAAGCGTGTTATAAGTAAAACGTCAAACACACACACACAAAACAGCAGAATTATTATAATTATCTTTCTTTTTTTTTTTTGTACCTACGTACTTTCATTGTCTCAAGGTGTTGCAACTGTTACATAGCCTGTAGGTGGCAACATCAATATGTCTATATCTGCCAGTCTGAACTGATGCTATTATTTCTTATTTTCCTTATAGAGTAGCTTACTTTGATAGATGTGAGACGGGCCGACAGCTCCCCCTCTCAGAGAATCTGCAGCCTACTAAATGTGAATCAGTGTGTTTGTCACACGCTATTTATTTTACCATGTAGAATAGAAGTTTTGCCATATGTGTGTGTTTAAAGCCCCTATTTTATTTTATTTTTTTTTTTTAAACAAAAAAAAGGTGTTCAGTGTTGCTGAATGTTTGTGTGTTGAAAACCCTCCCGACTCCTCCACTTCCGCCCACTAGGTGTGAGAACACGTCCGTAGTCAGCTCAGGGTTAAAATAATCAGGAGTAGTTTGTCTCTGTGGTTTTTCTATTCGTGCCTTTTTAGAGCATCACAGCCGGGCATCAATCCAATTACAGGACTGGAGTTGGCAGATATTGTAGAGCAGTTGGGGAGATGTAAGCGCCGGATGACAGCCTGCACATATATGGCATGAAGTGAAATCCTCAAATAACATGTTGTCACCACTACAGACCATCCCTGTCCCACAAGCAGCAATTAAACAGTATACAATGGCTTTCTTTTTTTTCTAGGGATCTCGTTGTGAGAACCCTTTAATTGAAATGTCAAAAGTCTCAAAGCCTCAGCACCCACTCACTGAACAGTGGTTGTCCCCCCCCCTCCTTCCTAACCCAATGCCAAGTTAGGGTTTGATCATCAGTGATCAGGAGACGTAACCTTGTGACATATGTGGCTCGATTTGTTTGCTTGTCACCCGCTGCTACATTTCTCAGGGTATAAATAAACCAATACAGTAGGGTGTACATGTGTTCTCCCGCTCTAGAAATTTTCCATTTCCAGCATCTGATGCTGGCCTCCCAGTTGACTGTAAGAGTGTTCGTTATGCAAACAGAATCCGAAATTGATTTTTAAATAGGTTTCATCTGCCATGTTGGCTAATGGAGGTCCATTGTTTAAGAAATCAATGTTTGTTCAGTCGTTTCAGGATAGTTAGTGTACTTTGGACAGATAAGACACTCAACTCAGCTCTAGAGTTGGCAGTGTTGGTCTGTTGCAGGGTTTCCGTTTATAAAGAAAATAAATAAATTGGTGCCGGTCCGCGTGTCCTTAAGGTTTCAATGTCCCGGACAAATGGGAGAAACTCCGGTCAAATATGATCGGTGTTCATTGAGCTTACAAACAATTGAGGCTACATAATGAATGACATCGTCAAGGCATGTAGATTTATAATGTTATTATATTATAATAATTTACGAGGGTTTCGGTTATCTGGTATTTATTGTCTGTTTACCTGGAAAACAGACGATAAATACCAGATAACCAAAACCCTCATCTGTTGCCCCGTCACACTCATGGTCCCCCGATGACGAATCCTGACGACTTTGGTGACTTTTTCTCTATAGTGTCATCATTACGTTCACATTTTTAGGTTGTGAGTGAAATATCTCCACAACTGTTGTTCACATTAGGAAACATTTGAATCTCTTTTTGTTATCCTTTTAGTGGCATCAGTGGGTCAAAATGTATTTTTGTCCAAAGACTAAATGTCTGCTTAATAGCAAGTTTCCGCGAATTTAGCCCTGATTTTTTTCAGCTCCCCAACAGTTTTTGGAGATCAAGTCTAAAGCCCCAGATCAGTGGCAAAATCGGCGCTCACTCCCGTAAGCAACGATCCCTGTGTGTGAAATCTTCGGGGGAAAGAACTCCTCTCTTATGCGCATAGCGTTGAGCCTTTTCCCGGAACACTTCTCCCGTGTTTTTTGTTGACTTCGTGGAGTTTGGAGACTAGACGGACTTGTCGGGGATTCCTTCCTAGTGAAAGGTCTGGTAATGCGGGACCCTCTATCCCCTCGCTGTGATGTGCTCACCACAACTTCAAGAGACCTCCTTATCAGACAGACTGTCCTGTGACGTGATCAGTACAGCAATCTGATGACTTTGCAAGTCTTATGATGTGTAGGTGCCTTAACTAATTATATTGTAATCAGCCTCAGCTCTACTTTGTGGGTTTTTTTCTGCCAAATAGCAAAAGTTAGCATGCTGAAATGCTAAACTAATATGGTGGACATGGTCAACATTATACTTGCCTAACATCAGCATATTGGCATCGTCATTGTGAGCGTATTAGCTTGCCAACATTAACATTTAGCTGAAAGTATCACTACTATCACAGCTCTAGACCCTTAGTCTTGTTTTATTATTGGTAGACTTAAATGTACGTATTCACACACTGTTGCTTTATCTTACAGAGCCGCGTGAAATGTATTCATTGTGGAGGTGCATGGCTTATGTGTAGTAACCTGGTGTTTTCTTCAGTGTAAAAGTTTATGGCGTATGTAAAGTGACCTTACGTGTCCGGAGCGGGATCATGCTATTTGAAGCTGCCGCTAACACACTGTGCTCCCAGCGGGACGTTGGAGAGCCAGACATGATCCCCCGCTTGATCTGTGGACCTGCGCTACAGGGCAAAGCGTCGGAGACAAACAACCGGCTAGATAAAGAATTGATTCTTGGTTTCATGTCTGAGTCTTTGAATGTGTCCCATTCATCTATCATCAATAGCACAGTGCGCCTTTGAACAGAGGGAGTTTTAAAGGGCAGTTGGAAGGCTCTCGACTGATTTGCTGAGCTTTTTCATCACTTGAATTTTAGTAATGGGTGCAGTAGCGTGTTTGGCGATGCAGGAAATATATATATCCCAGCAGCGTTTTCCTCAGCCGTTCATATTCATGTGACCTAGCGACAGTGGGAGACATCCAGGTCAACACTTAAACACAGCCAAGTTACATAAACGTGGAGCTTCTGGTAGGCTACGATTAAAGAGGGTTCCTTTAATTATTCCTGGCAACTACCCCCCCCCCCCCGAGCGGCCCGGGCTCACTCAGACTCCACATCCGACCGTGGCCCTCCTGTCCTCGGGCTCTGTCACTGAGGGGAAGAAGCACAGGATTAGGACACACCTCAGTGGGTAGTAGCAGGCCGCCGCCCGGCCCGTGGCGCCTGACTCATCCCATTCTCCTCCACTTTTCATGGGCTGACATTCCCATCAGCACCTGCTCTTACAGGCAGCTCATTGCTTTGACATGCTGGTGAGTACTCCAACAAACGAAGAACTTTTACCTCTGACCAAGCAGAGTGGGTGAGCACTTGTGAAGCGCAAATCGCTGCAGGAGACTGTGACTAAAGGCCCGTTAGGATTGTTTGGTAAAATAGAAACGGGCTGACTGACTCACTCTAGCTTTCGAGATATTTGGATTTAGCTTTTAACATTTAATCCGCGGCACATACATTGTCTAATACAAAACACTTCTGGTGCATCTTCATGGCTTTAAGAGTGTGGCTGGGGCAGATTCACTCTGTGAACTGAGGCAAATGCTATTGACCTGAAAAAATTTTCCGCTGCAGACCACACATCCTACTATAGCTCCGCTCCATTTGGCACATCGACTGCCTTCAGCTTCCGATATTAGGCATGTGTATATATATATATATATATATATGTGTGTGTATATATGTGTGTATGTATATATATATATATATATATATGTGTGTGTGTATATATGTGTGTATGTATATATATATATATATATATATATATATGTGTGTGTGTATATATGTGTGTATGTAT
>CALSCE010010661.1:4747366-4793479 GCA_943593645.1 Bovichtus variegatus
TATATATATATATGTGTGTGTATATATATGTGTATATATATGTATGTGTGTGTATATATGTGTATATATATATATGTGTGTATGTGTGTGTATATATGTGTATATATATATATGTGTGTATATATATGTGTATATTTATGTATATATATATATATGTGTATATATATGTGTATATATATATGTATATATATATGTATATATATGTGTGTGTATATATATGTGTGTATATATATATATATATATATATATATAAACAATATTAGGATGTGTGGAACATTGAAATGGCAGCTGAAGCTAATACATCTGACACCTTATTTTTTTAATAGCTACGTACTTGATCCGGATGCCGAAGGTCCCGGTTCTAAACTTATCAGGGAGATAACATTCAATTATTAATATGATATGAATAAAAGGTTACTGGGGGAAATGCGTCTCAGAGAAGACACCCTGTTCCAAAGCCTCATGGCACTTACAGCTGTACAGAGGCGTTACAGTGGAGCTTCTTCCCAAGTACAGACGCACAAACCTGACAACAGACCGGTGTCTTTTTGGCCCACAGAATTAACATTTAAGGCATAATATGTAGCATTTCTACATTTAAAAAAAATCGAGACCTATGTTATATGTGTTTATTGAGTTGTGTACTTACATTATCCAAAATGTTTCCAACAATTTCAAACGTAGAGAAACCCGTCATTTTAAACAAGGTAACAGTGTGTTTCCTCTGCTCTCCTGTCATGGCCGTCGTCCCCCTTTTTTTTTAATCGAAGTTCTAAACCGCATTTTTATGACACACTTTATTGGTCGTTTTTTTGCAGGATTCCAGTCCTCAGATGTCTGGATCTCAAGTTATCAGAGAAACAAGCTGAGCAAACGTGGCAGCTAAACAGCGTGCAGGGAGAAACACTGATGTCCAGCGCAAAACCGCTTTATTTACAGTTTTTCACGGTTTTACTAACCTTGTCCTTTTTGTTTTAGCGTGGAGATTAGCTCAGCTGTGAATTCGGCCTTACCTGAACGTTGTGTACGGCGCGCTCTATTTTATCAACCTGGACAGAATCTTTCTTAAACCGAGTGTTGTAGTTGCCTAACCTTAACCATTGTGGCATTTGACATAAAAAAAAAAAACAAAACAATGTCACCGGACGTTATCTGTGTTTTTCTTTCAGAATCGTCCAATATTTTTGTCTAGCAATAAGGGTTGATGCGTTGAAAGCATGGTTCAAATAATTGTAATAATACATCTGAGGAAATGCCTCAGAGTCTCTGTGAGTCATTGTAAAGCACAGACGGTTAAATCCCTGTCACGTTTGTTCTAACTCGAGCTGGGAAGAGCAGTTTGAGGGGGGACAGTAACTACTTCAGGTGTCATTTTGACAATTTAAAGACGGCGCCAGCTTGACCCGCTGTGAACCCAGACTTAAAAACTGTCCGTCCACCTCCAGTAATTCGGAGGATGGGGGTCGTCCAGCTCCCCTAAAAGACACCGTGTTCCCAGTAAACGTAATGTCCCTTTCTCGGTCAGCACTTTAAGCTCCTGTGCTGGTCAGAACAACATCTGATTTAATTTTCTGCTCGCCCAGTCTGCTGTACACCGGCCCTGCTGCTGCTGTGAATCACCGTTTCATCTGCCGACAGTTAAGCGTGTGAATACATTGTGGTCTGAAGCCTTTTTCTGGTTGATTAGAAAAATTGGGTTTTGTTACGACCTCCTAGCTTTTCCTCAAGGGAGGCGTGACGGATTCTTTTTCATTTACCCCGTTTGTTCAGGGAGGGGATGTTCTGTGTTCAGCGTCACGTCAGTGCATCTAGTGGGGGGTTTTTTTCTCCTTTGGGCAACTGGACATCTTGCAATTAATTTTGCCTCACGAAGGCAACCCATTAGCTGAGAAAAGAAGAGTTTGAAGTTTTTCAAAGTTTTACCTTCATTTTATGCCTTTTTTACAATTTTTTTATTTTTTTTTGTAATTTTCTTCTATTGTATTTGCTATGGTTTGAGATTTTTTTTGCAATGCTTGCTTTCATTTTTCATTTCATGGTTCTCCCACTATGTTTATGTTTCACACCAAAGAGAAAATTCCATGTGTGTGAAAACCTGATTCTGTTTCTGATCAAAATTGTGTTTTATTTAATTCAGGTCTTGAATCCATTTCTCGCCACTTGTCACTGCGTTTTGCTTTTATAATGCGGACTTGTCAAGTGTCTCACTCAGGTGTTAAGCATTATTTTGCCTGCTCATATTTTCCTCGTCCAGGGACTTAAACTAACCTTAAAATCCCCCTCCAATCAAAATGATTCTTTTTTTCTCTTCTTGTTCCTCCTGCTTGAGCTTCACGGTGCAGAATGATGTGTGTGCAGCGTCCATCTGCTGAAAGCGGAAATGCTTCCTTGTGCTCATTGAACATCTGATTTTACGGGGGTGGGCCTGAGAGCATGATTTGTGACATCACGGCTAGTTTGGAAACCAATCCTGGTCCAATTTATTACTTATACAATAACCTGAAGCCGCAAGTGTACACACACTGAGAATGGGCTTTGTTGGGAAGTAGAAGACATCTTGTTTCAAGTGGGAGAGCTTAAAAAATTAACAAAATGTGTGATGAGGTAGAAAGAGAAGATGCCTATTAAATGATTTTAATATCGAAGTTGTACTTTTTTTTTGCGGGGGAAAACATATCGGACACACATTGTTGTCCCAAGCAGACTATTTGTATTAATACTTGTCTGCAGGGGATCTTTAAGCTACATGTGTACAGTAATTCAAGTCTTCACTCTCTGTTTTGTCCCTTTCACCCGTATAACCCGAGGATCAGGAAAAGGGATTTTTTTTGTTTCTTATAAAAATACATGGAGCCTTGTTTGGATGAAATCGAAACATTAAGCTCAATATTTATTTCCTGTGAGGGCAACACAAGAGTTTTTTTTCCCTTTTGGAATCCAGTTCTGCCTTGACAACTGTGTGGCAAATGTAGTGGCAGGGAGTGTGTGGGGGGGTTAGGGTGGAGAGTTATCTAGGTAAGTCCTGTGAGGAATCCTCAAAATGCAGGTGACGTGGAAAGCTGACCACCAAACCTCCCTATCTTGTCAATTCAAATGGCGGTATCAGCAGCCTGTTTGTTTGTCGCATCACATACATTCTTACCACCATCAAGTAATCCTTTCAGTCATCAAGGAAAACATACCAAAATTTTTCTGTGTCGTCTCTTTAATATCAAATATGTTTCTTTTCTTTTTTTGACTGTTGTTCAGACAAAATCCTTTTCCCTGTAACAATCCTCAGTTTACCATAAACATCACACAGTGAACTGTGCGTGCATCATGGAGATGAATAGAATTTGGAAAGGGTTTACCTTTTACTTCTATCGCCTCCTTCTGTTGTTGCGATAAAGCTGTTGTGTGTGTGTGTGCGCGTGTGTGTGTGTGCGTGCATGGGGAATCTCCCTCCCAGTCCCTCCCCTTCTCATGAGTGTTGTGCATGTGGTTAAAAAAAAGGAGGCTGTTCTGGCTGAACCACTCACTACTGCACTCAGAGCAGCTCAGCATCCTCCGCAGCTCCGCCGGGACTCCAACAACCAACGCTCCACTCTCTCTCTAAACTTCACCACCACCAAAAACCCAAACTCTCCCCCTTTTTTCTTCTTATTCTTCTTTTTCTTCGTCACTGAACTAGCTTTTTTTTCCCCCGATGTGGAGCCTTAAATGTTATTATAGCAAAACAAGCCGCTTTTTGGACCCGAGGTGGGACGCGGTGTTTGCGTTTTGGATGTGCGGATCTTGGCGCTCTGCGCACCGGCTCAAGCATCCGAAGTGCTTGTAGTAGTGGACAGACTTTGGGCCATAGGGGGTGCGGTGGGGTGCGGTGGGGGTGGATGGGGGGCGATTGAAGAAAGAAAGGCCAGCAGTGTGAGGGGGGACGATGGTCCAGAACGTAATTCTGGTGTTCTTCCGCAGGAGGCTGAGCCAGAGGCCGGCGGTGGAGGAGCTGGAGAGTCGGAACATCTTAAAGCGTAAGTAGTTCAACCGACAGTTATTATGATGATCATGTGGGATTCTGATGACTGCACAATTTACTCAATCAATCTCGCTATGATACGTCCTGCGTTTTTAGTTTCTTTTTTTTTTTTTTTTTGGATGTCAAACAAACTACTTTTCATTCGAAAAGCGTGTTCACGTGCGTGCTTCGATGTTCTGTTCAAAACATTTCTAAAGTTGATCTTTAATATCTCTGTTAGTGACTACAGACTGTTGTGATGTGGGCTAAATGCATATTTTTCAAAATAAGACGCTCACACTATTTACATATGCCCAGATTTTTATTTTACTTCAACTGTCTGTAAACTTAACTAAAATCTCTTCTCGAGAAGTTGTAAAGAGAGAAAAAAATGTAAAAAGAAACCAAACAAAAGAAGAAAATAACTTTAAAATAGTTTTTTTTTTAATTTCAAATTTAGAATAAACATGACATAATTCAACCAGATTAAAAAGAAGGGTGGTTTGGGAGATTTCCAGGATAGTAATATCCTTCTGCTTGCTAGGACTGTTGTAAAGGCAATTATATATCTATATCAGGCTGCAAGGGTTCTGATGGAACACCAAATATGGCTAGCAGTGGGCTGCTCACTCCATTTTTATTATTATTATTATTTAAAAATATGATTGTTGTTGCTTTTATACAGCTGAGATAATTAGTCTATTAATCAATTGGTGGATGACAGAAAATGATCAATGATTTTAATAATCAGTTAATAGTTTCGGCCACCTTTGACTTTGGGAAACTGTGATGGACTTTTTTTGTATTTTCTGACATTATGAATCAATTAAGAAAAACAATTGCAGATTAATTATCAATGAAGTTTATTTTCTTTATTTTTTACATATTTTCAAGAACAATATTCAAATGTAGACATCATGAACAAATAACTTTTTTGTCTATCAAATTATATATTTCTGACCACGAATCCCCAAAATCAATGTCCTCTGCTGTTTACATAGAGACTGGGTTGTCTGTTCTTTAGGGCTGCAATTACTGATTACGTTCATTATCAATTCATCTGCCAAAACATATTTAAATTAATCGCTTTGTCAATGAAAAGAAATGTCCATCGCAACTTCACAGAGCCAAATGTGACGTCTTCAAATGTCTTATTTTGTTTGACCAAAAGTCCAAATACCCAAAATATATTTAGTTTACAATGATATATGAGAAATAAAGCAGGAAATCCTCTCATTTCAGAGGCTGGAATCAGAAAATCTTTGTTCCAAAAATTGTTCCACTATCTCTGCTTCAAAAAAATGACCTAAACGATTATGAAAATAGTTGCAAATAGTCTTTCTGTCGATCGACTAATCGTTTCCCGCTCTAATGGTTTTGTATCTCGGGATTTCAACTCATTTTTGAATCATTGAAATGACTTTTTTTCTTCTTTGTCGAAGCGATGCCACTGATTTATTCAGAAGCATAGCTTCACTTGCGTTGGGAGAAGGTGTCAGATCGTAACACTTCGAACTGTGAAACTCGTCGTGCTGTCCTGATGATACAGAACGATTATGAAACAGCCGTGTGAGGAGTGAAGTCCCACATTTGTAGCGAGCTGCGTTCTCCCCGTTGAGCCGGGCCACCTGTGAGCTCAGCTGTCTGTTTTATCACCGACCCCCGTCTCTCTGCACGGGAACATGTGTTCAAAGCTAAACAAGACACACTTGACACATTCATTGGCCCCATGTCCTCACCACTAACTAAACATGACTCTAGTAAAAAAAAAAAAAAAGAATGTAAATGCACATAATTGAATCGTATGTCGACGGTGACGGGTGCATCCTCGTTTTCATAAAACTAGTCCAGCAGCTCGACATCACCTTTTGGGATTGAATAAAAAAAAAAGAAGAGAGATTAAAAGTAAATTAAGTGTATCTAATAAAGATACATCCTTCTACCTCGCATCCGGCACTGATCCACAGTGAAGTCAGCCCACGGGTCCTGTCCTCAGCACTTTTGCAGACTGGCTCACGGAGGATTATTGATGTGAGGGGGTTCACACACACATTAGCTCCGTTAATCACCGACTTCATCAACTGTCCAGTCTCATGAAATAATCAGGCGCCGTGTATTTATATCACTAAAGGATTTTGTTTTGACTGGTTATAATATTTGGCCCTTTTTTTCCCCCGCGTCAACAGAAAGAAATGACCAGACGGAGCAGGAGGAGAGGAGGGAAATCAAACAGCGGCTGAACAGAAAGGTAGGCAGTGGTCTGAGCACTTTCCTAAAGTTTCTTGTGTTTTTAATATTTAGTTTCTATCACCAATCTCTTTGGTGATTGAGCGCCTTGATAAGCTGAATTTGAGCTGATCTTTGTTTTCCAGCTGAACCAGCGGCCGACAGTGGACGAGCTGCGGGATAGAAAGATCCTCATACGTTTCAGTGACTATGTGGAAGTGGCCAAAGCTCAGGACTACGACAGGCGAGCTGACAAGCCCTGGACCCGACTGTCTGCTGCTGACAAGGTAGCTAAAAGACAGCACAGCAACACTGGCTTTTTAGATATCGAAAGTAGTACAAAAGTTTTATTCAGTGTCCATAGTCTGACTTTTTTTTGTGTGAAATAGACCTGTGTCAGCCTCTCTGCAGGGTTTCTGCAGGTCTTAAAAAGTATTATAAAGCAGCTGTTTTTATACAGTGGTCCTCAGAGCGCCACCTAGTGATACTCAGAGATACTGTCAAATGCTTATATTAAATAAAAAACTATATATACGTATATATTATTTTTTTCAAAATGTTCACAAGAAATCACACAGATCGCTGCAGCCAATCACGACCCAGCATCAGGTTTTGCCTTTTTTAGCGAGCTAATGTTCCCACGGATGCAGCGACACAAAACGGATTGTTTTTGGTTATTACAGCTGCAGGAGGCGTAACACATGTTCACAGCCCAGTTTCCATTTTTCTCTCTTTTTTTTTTGTTGTAAGTTTATTTTGTCTTACTTATTTGGGAGGGTGGTCCTCGGAAGTTATTCAACAATCAGAAGTGAGCCTTAAGTTACAAAAGGTTGAGAAACCCCTGTTATAAAGTATTGAATTCCTTCAAAAAGGCATTAGAAAGTTTTTACAAAAGTCTAAAAATGTTTTTACATCCAATTGTGGGCTGTATGGAGACATTATACACCTATAAACTAATCCCTCCTCAGTCAGCACCATCACACCTGTAGCAAACACTGTCACTGCTGCTAGCCTCAGTAGATATGAAGCTTATCGTCGCATAAAGTAGCAGGAAAGTGTCAATTTAGCATTTAAATGACTGCGTTATTCCATCCATTCATTCTGGGTCCAGGTCGCATTAATCGCTTTTTATTATATCATTAGGAATTATTGTTACATACTGCAGAGAAGAAAAAAAAATGATATAATAATAGACAATTCTAGTTTTTTCTTTTTTTTATCATACGTTGGCTGGAATGACCATGAAACGCGTGGCTGATTGCATTCTATGTGCTATTAAAAAAGGCCTTAAAACCACTAAGATTTAACTTGGTGAAACCTGCAGAAAGCCTGTCAATAGAAACTCCTCGTTAATATTTGCAGTGCTCGACATCATCATCACCTTTGCTTTGCCATAATACCCAGTTGTTCTTACATAATCTGCACCTAAATAACAGATGCTTCTCCATCCTCAGGTGCGCTCTGGCACCCGAGCGACTCGCTCGTGTGTATGTGTGTGTGTGTATGAAGGGACACACCTGTGCTCATACTTCATGCTGTTTTTGTTCCGCAGGCGGCGATACGGAAGGAGCTGAACGAGTTCAAAAGCAACGAGATGGAAGTTCATACTTCAAGCAAGCATCTGACAAGGTGGGTACAAGTGAGCGCTGTTCTCTTCTTCTGAGTGGGGCTTAAATTTAGCCGCAACCAGGCCCCTTGAGACGAGTTGCGCCACCTCTCCACTATAATGAATGTCCGTATGTATTGAGCTTACGTTTTGCTTTCGTCAAAACTGTCTGTAGCTATAAAAAAAAAACCTGAATTAGCCTGAGTTGTGCTTACGCAAGACCCTATTATTGAGGAGAGGCCATTGGCTGCTCTGTCCGTTGGGCTAATAATAGGACTTTTGATTGATGAAACCCTAGTACGTGAATATTTCAGCGCACGCTCACACTTTCTCCTCTTTTTTCCCCCTTGCAGGTTCCACCGGCCATAGCAAGGTTTCTTCTGTGAAGAGTTGCTGATATCTGGTCCTGTCAGTGAATACCTTGCACGCAGTCTTCCAGCGCCCTGGCCCACAGTTAGTGGGCGTCCTGGTATTTGTTCCCAGTGAACCTTGGAGGCTATGTCTCTGGAGATGGAGCTGCCGGCAGACGGGGACACGCGTGGCGAGCTCCACCTGTGCGCAGAGGAACATCTCCCGAACCCTCCCTTCACCTTGTCAGAGGAGCGAGGAGAATCAAGGTCGCGCGTTCGCCGCAGACAAGCAGAGACTTCTTTTTGTAAACAGACTCTTTTGAAAGACGTCCTTTTTGATGCCACAGGGGGGAAATGTGCATGTGACCGAGTCGACCCGTCCCGCTCCAGTATCAGTAGTCACATCCCCGAGCTGCGTCTGAGACCCACTGATGCAGGTGGTGATGCGTTTCATATCAACAGTGTAAACAGAAACCTTGTCTGTGTAAAAGACAAAATTCCCTTTGTAAGCGCTATTTATTGTCTGCACAATACAGGTTTTCAATTTCTAACAAACGTTGTTTGTCTTGTGTGTATTAGTGTGATTTTGAAAACGTATTTTAAAGGGGACATACCGCTTATATGGGTCAAACAGCTTAGGACAGGAACCATTCCTATACAAATGCTGTTTAAATCATTTGCTCATGGTAATCAAGTAGTCTGCTTACAGAGTTCATTTTGGGTTTTTGGAAAAACATGTTAAACTACAGTTATTCTATTTAAAAAACATTTTTTTTTAACTTTACACTCTTGATACTGTGCCTCACAGTAACCTGTCTGCTGTGCGGCTGGCTACCTGAGGCTGGGGCTGTGTGCACATTGAAGTCATGACGGGAAAATTAAAGTCATTATTTGTCCTCAGGCCACCTTTAGAAGTCCGCAGAAATCCCCTGTGGTTGTACACATGCATACTATGGAACGGCAAAGGGGCGCTGCTCATTTTTAAAAAAAGGCAAGAGAATTGAAAGCAAGCCAGTAAAAAGTGACGCTGTCCTTTCATTACTTTATGCTCATGTATTAAAAATACAAACGTCAATTAGATGGTAATATCAAACAATAATAATCATATACTGATATACTTACACTGATCAATTTCACCCGCACAGACGGGATCACTATAAGCGGTTTCCACTGTAATATGAAAACCTGCTACCTACATGGGATTCAACAAACTATTCCGATGCGGCTCCCCTTATTAGAATGTACCCCCCCCATCTGAGTGTCTCCACCCCTGAGCTTGAGAATTACCTTTGTAAAGCAGACTGGGCTCGCTAAAATGTTGAAACCGACAGTATGAGGATAAAATGTCTTTTTCTTTTGTTACATTAAAGCATCTAAAAAGGTTCTAATAGAAGTCCAGAATACAAGCATGAACCTGAAAATGAGCATAACATGGCCCGTTTAATATCATGGCATCACAGAAATGGTGATACTGATGGTGATATTTATCCTCACAGAGGCATGAAACCAGGGTGATAATTGCCGACTAAACCTCATAAATGGGTTGTTATCCCCTCAGATTTGTCTAATAATAATTTTTGTGCTTTAGTAGGCAGATAATACAATCGTAGTGAAGTTCACTTTGTTGCATGAGATTAAGCAGCGATTAGTTTCTTCTCATCATGTTGTGTCGGCTTCTCTGAAATGAGGACAGGCATCACTTGTAGGGCACTAAGCAGGTTAGTTAGGTTAAATCCACCCATGAAAACAAAGTCAACCTGACTGCATTTGTCCAATTTGGAGCGAGTTCTGACTCACTGCGTTGTGGCGTCACTCTTATCCAGGCCATTGAAAAGCCTCTTTCAGGAGGTGCAAACCTCTTTCGTGATAATAAATGTGGAAAACATCTCCGTCAGGCACATTCACATTGCCAGTGCAGTTTTCAGCTTTTTCCTTTTTTATTTTTAAATCAACATGCAGGTTGTGTGAGTCACAGCCTCCGTGCTGGCACTAGTGGAGGAGCAGATGGCGGCTCCAGTTGGAAACGACACTGCAGTCCAGGACCGCTTGCTGTCTGGAGTAAAGAAAACGAGCAGCTACTGGCCGAGAGCTGCGGCGGCTCACGGCCCTGAACAGCCCAGGGACCTGTGGAGCTACGTGGGAGGAACAAGGGATGCTCTCGTGGGCGTGGGGGGGGAATACCCTGACTTCCGGGTGTCCCTCAGATAGGTGGAGGCCAACTGTAAACACGCTTAACATATGTTCAGCCGGGTTTTTTTGCCAACAGTAAACGTGACGACCTTCTGGTTCAAAACGAGGCTTCGGATTTTAAATCACGTCATATTTTGGACCGTTTCCTTTTTCTTTCTTTTTTGTGTTTGTTCCTGGAAAACATTTTGCCAGTAACAATATCGGTTGTTTAGGTAGGTTAGTTAAGCTTAACTGGGTTTTATGTCAAAGAAAAGGTGGGGATTATGATAATGTCAAGCACTGTAAATATTACAGTTGGAAATATTATGACAGACCACAGGGTTCACCACATTAAATCATAAGATGTTTTAAGACCTTTTTTTTAATCCCAATTTAGAATTCAGTTTACTACCTGTTTCATGACCAGTCCAGCCAAAGTATGATGACAAACCAGAAGGGACAATATGGCCTAGAATTATTTATTATTATATCACCTTTTTCACCCAGTACTTCGCAGCAGTATGTAACAATAATTCATAACAATATAATCAATTAAATGGACCCAGATGAGTGGCATAACTTGAATGGATGGATTAACCAATGAAAAACTGTAAATGTATAAAAGTCATTGAAGTGCTCACTGGACACTTGCCTGTTATGAGACAGTATTTTAGCGACATCGCATAAGATCAACACTCAGAAATGTTACTTTGCCAAAAATGTTGCAGTTGCAAATGAATATTCATATGAGGAAACCAGTCGTGACCAACTGAACAAATATCACACAGTTCTTTTATTCCAAAACACACAGGCCATAATGGTGTTTTAAACATGCGACTGCTAATCACAATAATGAAGCATCAATGTTCACATTTCAATCCCAGCCAGTCCCCGGGGGAAAACGTCACTATCGAGCATCATGTCGGCTCCTAATATGGTGGCCTCTTGCATAACTACCGGCGACCAGCACAAGACGACAGCCCCAAATAAAGGCACAGCACTGCGAGGCAGCATGGACGTGTGTGCCCCAACCAACACGCCGGCATGACAGCTAAGACCGCCAGTGAAGAACATCGATATAAACGAGGAGCGCGCAGGGGCGAGGAAACCCAGGCAGCCCGAAACCCACTGAGGGGAAGCTTGTCAAAGGTTCAGGACAAAACAAATGATTTAATTTCAAGTACTGAGGGACACGCTAAAGCCCCACAGCACTAAGAACGTGTGTCGTTGTGGCTGTGCTGCAGTTTACACTTTATATTCTATGTACATGCCTTTCCCCACTGGGCCTCCAAGTAACTGCTACAGTGGAATAAATCATTGTATTACAGGCAACCTACGGAGGTGCACGAGACAACATGCAGGAGTGTCCGGGTCATGAGGGCCCTCCGAGCAGAAACGTGGACCCAAGTCACTGTCTTGAACTTGACTTGACAAAAAATAAAGAAAGAAATAACTTGAGACTCGACTCGGAAGAGGAAGACTTGTCTGTGTTCCTTTTATGTTTCCAGTTGAAATGTGTTATGTTTGATTACATTCATTTCACTGAATATCCAAAAAAATCATAAAAACAAATTCAATGTTTGGTCATACTTTCTGAACAGGCTGGATAAGATGGATAGTGTGATCGTTGTCAGACCGTTACTGACACCTTGTATGTTCTCTTTATAAAGACTCTAGTATCTTACAGGGGGGAGGGGACTTGCTTTAACTAAGGACTCCATTTGACATAACCTGTGACTTGACTTGCCTCAGAAAGAAATGACTTGGGACTTTGAAACTTGGACCAAATGACTTGAATCACGTCTGCCTCTGAGAGGCCTGAACATGGAGCCGACAGTGACAGGTAAGTTTGGCATCGAAAGTAAAACTGGGAAAAAGGAAATATTTGCCCTGAAATAAGTTCCATTGTAAAGTAAAACACAGGCATTATGAATTAATTAAAAAATCTTTTAGTATTTTGATGTGTTTTTTTTTTTTTTTTAATGACAATCTTCAGATTTTTTTTTTTCTTCTTGTCATTCTTTTTTCTTTTTTTTTTTCAACTTATTGCCACTGTTTTGGCGAGGAGAGTGTGAATTACATAGAGTATACACTGCATACTAAGGAGAGAACACCGCACTTGTGGACCCACAGCCCGCTCCAAAGAAGATGGACTTTTGTAGAACGCTCGCAGGAATCCGTGACGGGATAAGTGTAAACCTCAATCCACAACCAATATACGGTACGGTATTTTAATTTCATTTGAAGTTTTCAGTTGACTGTAATGTAAAGATCACACACTGTCTTTTACTTTAGTTTAGTAGTGAATTAAGCTCAACAAAAATATTGATATTTACACTGTGGATTTTAAAGGTTTGAAATAGGAGGGAAAATAGTGAAAACAAACCACATTTAAGTTGCACGGATCTCAAATAGTGGGAGGTGTAGAGACAAACAGCGAAGGAATGTCACTTAGTAGCCTACCTTTGCTTAAGGGCTGTACTTGAGTGTTACTTCCCACTTTTATTTAAAATTATTTTTACATACTAAACAAAAGTACAAAATGTACATGAAAAGACTTTTATTTTTACTTTTCTTTTAGGTTTTGAATGCAGGTAATTTACTCGTAATAAGAGTATATTTCACATTGCCGCACATCTACTTTTACTTAATTAAAAAACAACTGAATACTCCTTCCACTGCTGGAAACAAGAACCAAAATAGACTTTGACATTCACTGTATTTGAAAGGGAACATGTAGGGTCTTACATTTGAGCAATGGTGCCATCCAGTGTCCGTACCTGCAACATCTGACTGCTTTAAAATAACACACGCAGTCCTCAGCGGTTGACCAGTGTATGGTGTTGCTGCAGAGTAGCACTTCAATCACCAATGTCCATTTTCACGTTTAAAAAATCATGGAAAAACCCCAAACTGTATTTTCTCACCCCATACATTGGAATTGTTGTGACGTTCATTCTTAAAGGAGAACTACACCCATTTTCAAAATGTCATACATGTTATTCCCATGGTCTGAGACGGTCCAAAAAGGTTAGTACACATGAACAGCTCTCTCCCAAATCCAAAAACTAGATTGCTAAAACTCCAATTTGTGATGTCATCAATTTCTCTATAGTCAATGAATTGGACAAATGTGTTTTAGATGACATTCTGAGTACATGAGGACATCTTCTGTTTTACAACTGAGAACAATAGAATAAAGATCGTTTGGGTGTATGAATAAAAAAAGAATACAAACATTCTGTGGGTCCAAAGAAAATCCCTTGCCCATTCATTGTCTATGTAACTGCTCCAGATTTGATACTTGATGGAGTGACAGTCTATTTGATTCCAGTGTTCCAGCAAACAGTCACTTGCATAGGTGAAAGACATTGTTCTTGACGCCTACATCCAGTGAGTGAATGCAAAATGAGGATATTACAGATGAGTTAAAAATGAGCGTTAAGTAATCCAGGGTTATTTGCTGTTTCTTGATTTTTATTCCATTGTCTGTGCTTACGGTAAGAACCGTGTGATCCCGCCACATATGCTCGCCACAATTTCCTGCACCAGCGTTACCTCATAGACTGGATTACATTTCCCTCTTGTGGTCAAATGCTGTAGTCTATACTAATTATTCACATACATCAGAAGACATATGGATATACATGCTAAATGGCTCTTACACTTGATGAAATCACAAGTTTTAGACTTTCTTCTCTGGTTTCTGGCTTTGAGAGAAAGAGTAGCTCATGTTCACAAATATGGATCAAATCTTTCTAAACCATTGAATGAACATATTGGAATTCTTCATTTAGGTGGCGTTCCCCTTTAAGGAGTTTGAGTAAAAAAAAAATGTATCTGCATTGTTTTTGTTTCTCAACAGACCATGATGAAAAAAAGACTATACAGGCCTGTTATTACTGAGGTAAACAAATCAATAATGGTGTAAGAAAAAGATAATAACCGTCAAACAGGTTTCAGTTCTTGTGTTTCTCTATCCTTTGTTCACGATCGGATCACACATTGTCCCTTTAATAAGTAATCCCTTTATTTGAGTTTTCTCTGATCGGTGGATTCTTTTTAAGATGCTCGACATGCTCAGAGATGTTTTTGGATGTTCAGATAGCTGCGATCATGTTTAAAGCATGCCATACAGCTGCAGCGACAAACGGAAGAATGTTCTCCCATGAGCCGAACGCTACGGCCTGCCAGGAAGTCCTTTGGAATCTGGCCTCTCATATCAGTGGAAACTTTTCTGTGAAAGGTCAGAGCTGTCGGGGGTCTGAGGGAGCAGGTCACAGTGCGACAGAGGAGCTAACACTGCTCCCTGTAATCCTCCAGAAAACTAAACCAGCTCCAGAAGAATGGGGTCAAGCCCCGTCGGTCACAGCAGAGAATACAGTTACACCAAACAGGCTGCTCGTGTTTACAGCAGGTCATTAAGCCCCCTCGATTTGTGGAATCCGCAAAGAATATGGATTTGTCACCTTGAGCAACTTTTTGTGTTAAAATACAACAAGAGTGTTTGTGTTGCTCACACTGTTAATCCTTAAATTGGGTCACCTGATTTGCTAAAGTGCAAAGTGAGCGGATTCTCAAAGGTGGCAGGGGACTTAATCTAAATAAAAGCCCAGCAGGAGCGCAGGAATCCTTCCATGACTTGAACCAGACTGGATTTCTTAAAGGGGTTATCTCGGATCTGGCTTGAGACCTAAAAATGTAATCAGAAAGCCAGTGTTATAAACTAGAGATGTGGTGGTGGTGTGCTTATGAGCTTCACATCTAGGATCCAGGACTTTGCAAAGTGAAGCAATGTGGTTCCTTCTATAAAAAATAAAAAAAGCACACTATTTTTCCTAATTTTTTTCCTCGTAGATTAATATTCCGAGTTTCAAGAAAGTCAAGAAAAACCTTTTCCGAGATTAAAGTTGTAAATTTAAGAGTATATTACATATTATAATATTACCCCCCTGCCCCAGCTCTCTCTCTCTATCTATATCTATATGTGTTTTTGTTTTTTTTTATTAAAAATTAAAAAATTATTTAATTGATGGCATAGCCCTTTAAGGCTGAACTACAGATATGTGGTGAAGCTGAACACATGCTGATGTTTCACCGTACCCCTACCAATGCATTAAATCAAACTACAATCGTCAAGAAGCTGTTTTATAATGAAGACTAACATTCACTTTATTAAGAACTATTGTGCATTGTCTTGTAGATGCATGTTTCAACACGTCTGTTTCAAAATACCAAAAAGGCCTCATTTGATGAATTACATTATCTCAAATGCCACAGTGTCACTTTATGACTGTCTGTAACTCCCTCTTGTCTCTGACACATTTAACATTTAACCACTGTTGTTAAATTATCAAATTGCGCAAGACGGCAGTACTCATTAATTACATTTACCCCCTAAAAAAAACTAAAGTGTTTCCCCAAAACGTTGATGTTTTAGGATTTCTCTCGAGTTAAAGTGTACATTTAAGTTCATCCTGGATGTATTCAGATCCTTTACTTAAGTAAAAGTAACAATCACTGTATTACTTAATTACAAGTAAAACTGCTGCATTCAAAATGTTACTTAAATACAAGCGCAGAAGTATTTTCAGCTAAATGTATCAAAAGTAAAAGAGCTCATTATGCATCAACAGGTCAGTGTAACATCAATATACATTATAATGTTTGACTGATGCATTAACATGTAAGCAGCATGTTAACTACTTCATGCATTGTTGGGTTGTCACTTACTTCAGAATAAAAAAAATGTAAACTGACCATATATTTTGCATTTAAAATGTTCATCTGAAAGGTCACTACAGATGTTCAACGATAATGTAGACGAGGTATAATACAATATTTGCCTCTGAAAAGTAGTGAAGTAAAAATACAGTACATAGTGGAAAAGTGCCTCAAAATTGTACTAAGCAGAGAGTAAATGTATTAAGTTACATTCTACCTCTGCTTGTTTTAGTTACTGTAAAGCATTTAGCTTGTTTTGTCCCCCATACCTGTGTGCAGGTGTTACAGCTCCCCCATGTGGACACTCAGGTGAAATGCAGCATGCTGTCCTCGCACTCCCTCGGCACAGTCACCTTGTAACTGTGGCATGACAGTTTGTAATTATTCCCGCTGTTGTTGTCCCAATGATTACATCCCTTTACATGGTAGCAGATGGCGAATTCTAACATGGCTCCTGGCTGCAAAATGAAGGGTGGGACAGGCAGACGAAATATGAAGATATCGGTTCCTGGGGCGTCGCACTCTCCACGGTACCCGCTTGACACCCAGGATGCTGCTGTTTCTGTGTGTGTTCTCCAGTTGGTGAAAGAGTAGTGCACCGTGACTTCCTTCTCATAAGCTAAATTAAGTACTTGTATAGTGCCTGTTATCCCCTGCTCTGAACACAGGACCTGCTCCAGACACACGCTCTGAGTGCAGAGATGCTTCAGGAAGTCGGCTTGAGACTTCGTATTTTCAGGGAAACAAGGTTTGAAGTAAGGCAGGGATAGCTCCAGTGACTTCCCGAAAGCCAGCTCGGAGCTCATCAGCAGTCTGAACATGACATGCTGGGGTATTAGGGGGTGCTCTTGAACTTTGAAGACTTTAACGTCCTCTAACTCGAGGCCCAGTGAGTCCACAAAGCGTACCTGCAGGCTCCGAAGTTCCTTTTTCCTCTCTGCAGATGAAGGAAGAGACTGAGTTCGTCTCCTCATGATCGTCTTGGTTGGAGGATCACTGGGCAAGCTTTGCTTTAAATTGAGTTCCTTTACTGAGGGAGGTCTTGGACCTGGAGGGCGTATCCGGACTGGGGCTTTATGAGGAGAAGGCCTGGGATCATAAATGTCCCGAAGACGAATGGTGACCTTTCTCGTGGCGCCTAAGTTACTTGAGCCACTGGTGAACTGAGGCTGGGTCCGACTTTTCTCACCACAACCAGCCATGTTCGTCACGTGAAGTACACCTTGAGAAACAAACCAGTCGCTGTATAACCTAATCCTTTAGTCTATCAAACACATGCAAATATCCTCTTACAACTGCCAGTGTTCTAGACAAACTATCATCTGACAAGACCATCAATCAAATGTTGAAAATCTAAAACAATGCAAATATTGCTTCATGCTAAAAGTACCAAACCTTTTGCAGCAGTGACTCCTTGTGTTCTGTTGTTCAGCCTGCCTCTCGCGTTGACCTTGTTCGCTCTCTGAAAGCAGAGTTGCTATGAGTCCAACTGCCACCTGATGACAGACAGCCTGCTTCTGCCAGCAAATGCCAGCAACACTCCACAGGAAACCGCACACACAGACATCTTGAGCAAAAATGAATGAAGCTTTCGCAAACCACAGACGGCAGATGATGTAGTAAGAAGACGTAATCAAGAACACAACCTGCCTACGAAGCTATTAGGGACAAACTTGATCCGAATACCAAACTGTAATCTATGGCTCCCACCCTTTGAGCTCAGCCCTTGACATCTAACACGAGACCTTAACTTGGGATGGGAGGTGTAGAGCAAATATTTATAGCAGGTCTCCTCTGAAGGGGCTTTCTTTATAGTTACTACTACTATAGTTACTAACTATTTGGACTATTTGGACCAGTGCCAAGAAAAACAACAAACAACTACTTCTATGAAATGTAATTTGTTTTAATTGTGTCACTGTATGGCAATGTTTGAGTTTTTTGCAATAAATTGTAAGATAAATATATTTTTCGATATTTACCATTTTGTCTCCTTGGTGACAGAACTTTAAACAGCTTAAAGAAAAAGAAATAAATATACATGTCTATAACTGAATAAATCAATATGTGTTATGTTGACATTGACAGAGGACTATTATGTACAGTATGGTGGAAAGGGTCACATATTCTAGTGAGATATGAAATACAATGATACTGAGATCCAAATGACTAATTACTATTTTTTGACGTAGTATCCCATATTTATCAAGTAATTTTCATGTGTCAGGACAAAACTGTGGACTTACTGTTTCAAAATAGGACTGTCACAATATTCGATTTTCACTACACAAATATCGTGGCCCAAAATAATATAATAACAATAATGCTATCAGTCAAATTAATCTTTAACTTTGTCTCTTTTTAACTGATGAATCGCACTCAAAATACGAGTGTAGGGAGGTGGAGAGAGACTGTAACCAAGCATACAAAAAGAACAATTACACTAATGGATGGTAGGCAACCAGATGAACTGATAAACAAAACATCCACAAGGCTTAACAAATTATATGTGTATCAGCAACATGATATTATATTATTAATATATATATATATAATATTTAACTTTTTAAATATCACGGCCAATAGCCTACCGGTAGCCTATATCTCGCAAACACCCCTCTTTTATATAATTTTGACTTATAAATGACTTTTAATTTTGACACGGTATCTCATAATTCAATTTATTATCTGAGTATTTTTTATATTTATCTTCAGTAACTTTCCGTTCAGTTTTTCCTGGCAGAAATGTTTTCCATAACCCACTGTTTACCTGCCCAGCACCAAATCACAAAGTTAGCAACTAAGCTAGCTCGTGAGGAAAGTCCAACATTTTGTGACCCGAGTGAGTTGTTGAAGACCCAAAATAGAGCTAAAATAGTTTGACTTAAACTGGAAGCACCAGGGGTCACAGTGGGCTGGTGGTCACCCACAGCGCTGGGTCTAAGCTGACGTTTTGCTTGTCTAGTCTTTATATTTAAGGCCAATCTCAAAATGAAATTGATTGTTTCCATGGTGCCAAACTGACCCCAAATTGACCTAAATCTTTTTTCTTTTTTTTTATTGACCTAAGTTTTGTGTGATTTTGCAAAAGTGCATCTTTTATTTTTCAACCCTCGATTTTTTCCCCCCTCCATGTCCCTTCCGGGGCTCCGTAGAATAGGGTATCTTTATGCCTGTCATCCACAATTAATTTGACCTACATGTTCATTTACATCGGCCAGATAGGCCTGCAAGAGAAAGGGTGGAAGGAGAGCAGGGATGGCCAGACCTTCTAAGAGAGGAAAGAGATCAGAAAGTGAGAGATGAAGGTGATGAATAACTGTGAGCTACAGGGATGAAGGGAGGGAGACTAAGATGCCAGTTCCTGCTACTATTCCAGCTGGACATCAAAGTATGTTTTCAGTTTTTTAGTGATTCGGTATGTAACAACCTACATAGTTACTGGCTAGTAATACTTGAATATTTGAATTGATTATAAATTGTGTAACTTTGCAACCACAGTGTTTCCACTGCTCTGCATGACTTAAGTGGAAAGTGGCCTCATCAAGTCATTTTGATGAGTTTAATAGGAAAAGTCTCAATGAAAGAGATGAAGGACCAGTGTTGTCGATTGCAACCAACTGAATACCCCTCTGGGTACCTTTCCAAGTTTGTCGGAGAGCCTACAGTGGCCTCAGGTAACGTAAATACGCGAAAGACCCTCTCTGGAGCCAGTGTTTGGTTTGTTCTGGACTATTATAGAAACATGGCAGTGCAACATGGCAACCCTATATCCTAAAAAAAAAATGCAACTAAACTGCATTCTTAATTATGTTTTGAGGGAAACGTACTTTCTCATAACATTACGGACACAGTTTTAAACATGTGGTTAATGTTTGAAACAAAAGAAAAATGCAACAAAATACTTGGTTAGGTTAAGTAGATCATGTATTGGCTTAAAATTAGTACATATGTTACGTTATTTCCGTTACGTACGTGAATTTTAAATAAATCGCCGCTGACTTTTGGTTTCACATAAAAACCGGTCTCCTAGGCATCCCGTGTTTGTTTGACCCACCCATCGACCCTGACCTCCTCCACAGACGGACTTCTGCGGAATTTGATGGGACACGTCATCAACATACAACAAAAACAAATGTAATCCGGGGGAAAATTAGTTTCCCTCAAAAAGTAATCGACAATGGAGTTTCGTTGCATGGTAATGTCATTTTAAGGAGACCAAGCTGAACTGGAAGAGGACCCACTGGGGACCCACTGGTGAAAAAACAAGAGATATTTAATTTCAATATATTTTTTTATATATTTAATATTTAAATGAGTCCTGTCATCAGTAATTAACAGAGACGATAGCGTTTGTCTTTGACATATCAAGCATGTGAGTGACCCAGGGCAGGTTGACAGAAAGAAAGACAAACAGTATTGGGCTCTTCTA
This sequence comes from Bovichtus variegatus, assembly GCA_943593645.1. Classification (NCBI taxonomy): domain Eukaryota; kingdom Metazoa; phylum Chordata; class Actinopteri; order Perciformes; family Bovichtidae; genus Bovichtus; species Bovichtus variegatus. Next base: position 4,767,865 of record CALSCE010010661.1, read on the forward strand.
GTTGGCAGCAGTCGCTTTGAATGAGCACAGAAAGTAGTCAACAGCACTAGTTGTCCTGACAGGATGGAGGAGGAGAAGCTCCACAGCACCTCCAGAGAGTCGTCCAGGCTGATCTGCCTCCAGGTGCTGCCTTCATACCTGCTGGCTGGGCTGGGCATGGTGACGGCCGGAATGTTGCTGGACCAGGTGCAGGTCAGTGCCAGCTCTGTGACACCAGTACAAATTATATGCAGTGTAGTAATGGACTGAGCTGGTGGTGGAGTGGGCTTAAGGGTCACTTTGACCGAAACGGGTTCTAAAAAGTGACCTTGCCCCATGGGAACAAAATAACTACGTTGTTTCTTGGCAATAAGGTTTAGCTAAACTTAAATGAACAAGTTAATTTAATTGTCTAAATTAACAAGTTAATTTAAGCATAATATGCAACTACAACTGTTTCTGTGTAGCCTACTGTGTTTAATTACAGCAGCAGCCAGATAGTTGATTCAGAATTACTTTGACATTGTTGTTGCTCTCTAGCTAACAGGAGCTAACTGGCTAAATCCAAATAAAAAGCTACATTATGACATGAAATAAAGTGGTATACGGGACGATGCAATTAGGAAATAAAAACAAAAAAAGGCCATTTTAAATTATATTTTCCATTATGAAAATAAGAATGAGAGACAATAAAGTGCTGCAGAATTTAGTCCTAAAAAGTCCTAAAAGATGATTAGTTTGTTAGCATTTTAGCACTTCCGGTTCACTCGTCTCGAAGTCAGTGGGTTTTTTGAATGGGCTTTTGATTAGATGCCTGAAATCAAGTCTGTGGTTAACACAAGTTTAAGAGATTTTAAAAGCTGTTCCTCAACATAAAATACGTCAGTAAATGTGAAAATGAAATATGAATTTGGAAGCTTTTACGTGTCTTAAAAAAGGAAGTTGCCAACAAGTGGCTAAATGAGAGAACTAAACGCATCATGACGAACAAAAGTCCACCTTTAGCTTAGTGGTGCTGACTTTTCGACAGTTTGTTTATAGCCCAAATTTAGCTTTTTTCTTCTGAATTCATGACTCAAAAATCATGAAAGTGGTGTTCATTTGTGAAGATTATCTTGCTGAACAAAACGTGTAAGTATCATAAACGTTTGTATGCCACAGAGTTTGTTTTCTGCTATATTCCAGAAATCCTATGGAAAACTCCCATTGAACCTTTATGGAGGGAACCAGTGCGATGCTAACTTCCAGGGTCGGCCTACAAACACACGTCATCCCAGCAGCACTCAACATGATAACTATTTCTTTAAGGATTTCAGAAAGAAAAAAAATTCCATTTAGTTGACGCAATTTATTCATATAACTATTTATTTTATAATGACTTATTTATTTCTTTAATATTGAACACTTTGGGGCTCCATTGTGTCTGATGAAAAATGAGGCACACATTTGGACAGAAGGCAAGGAACTTGAATCTCTTCCTTTTTTGTAATATCTAATCACCACTCACTGCTGCTGTGAATCATTGCTGACATTGAGGCATGTTGACAGAAGCTGTAGCTACTACTGTATTTGAGCAGAGGCCAATAAAAGCATTACAGGGAAAGTAATGACAGGTTCAGCAGTTAGATAAAGCTCCGCAGTCCTTAATTCTGCCTGCATGTCATCACCTCACACTTCTTTTTATAGCTGCTGTCTTTCTTTTTACTGTCAGTTCACCAAAATATGACAAATGGTGAACTTCAAGAAGAGGAAACACAACTCCTCTATCCCACTGAGTGACTCCTTCATTTATGTGTAACAACACCATAAACCTCTTTAGCAGCTGTTGCTTCACAATTCAAATTACAGCCAGAAGGCAGAAGGGGGAGCTGCGTAGAGTAAGGCACACATTCCAAGTCATGCTTCAAGGACACTTTTCAGCTGAGTCACTGTCCTCGTGTGTCTGTGAGGACATGGTCTTGCTATGCTGTACAGGCTTTTGTTACATTGTGAACAAATGAGTAAGCAGAGGCCAAAAACTAGAACAAAGTGTCAGAACTTTTACCTCTAAATTGCAGTTTAGGTGTAAAGGGCTATTGATTTGTGTTTGTTTATCTCTGTGCCAGACCTTGACAGATATTGGAATAGTCAATGACACAAGAAAGACAAAAACAGACAAATGAGTGACGTAATGAACTCGGATGACAGTTTGTGGCAGCCTGCGTGTTTCCTCCAATCAAAGAGGATAAACTGCATCCTTTCCAGGCAGCAGCAGCGCCACGTGTTAATGACAGGTACAGCACCTGCTGCTGCTCAGAGTGCGTCACCCACTCGTAGTGAGGACATCCAGAGCAGCGAGAGGAGGAGCTATCAAAGAGGGGGGAGAGCACAACTGCAGTATGCTCTGAAATGATCTAGCAAGAAACCAGGAGAAAGAGAAAAAAGAGAGTCCCGATACAGTCTGGTCACCTTGCTTACACAAAGACGTCTCCAGCATCATCACGCACACACACACACACACACACACACACACACACTGTCCTCTGCTTTGTCCCTTCAGAGGGAAGCCCTGGCGACGACACAGCAGACAAGCCTTAGACATCACATCGTCCATCAGTGTGCCTTCACGCAGCTCGCAGCCTGTACGGACATCCCGGCGTTCCCCTCATCAAAATGAGGAAGGGGCTCCACAGCGGTCAAGCTCACATCGGGCATCAGCACAGCGCTGAGGAGACGGAGAAGAAGGTGGAGAAAGAGAAGGAAGATAAGGAGAGGCAGCACAGGAGGGCTGAGAAGAAGGTGCTGGCCTTCTGGATGTCCTTGTCCCACAGGACCTGGAAACTCTTCAGGCCCAGAGAGAGACCGTGCTTCCAGCGCTCCACCTCGGCCGCCCGGCTGCTGAAGAGTGAGGCATGAGGAGACAAAGTGTGTGTGTGGCTGTGGTGAGCGAGTGTGTGTGTGTGTGTGGAGGTCTGTCAGTAGCAGAGTGTCAGAAAAGGCCTCGCAGACCTGCTGTCAAGTGGACCCGTGTATGTGTGTGTATGTGTGTGTCTGTGTGTGTGCGTGTCGTAACGTGTGTGTGCGCTCCATTCAAGTGGATAAAAGAAGCTTCCTCCGACTAGTCCACCATTTGCTAAAGTACTTTGTGTTGCTGCCCTTCCAGTGCTGGAGTGACAGGTGAAGGGCAAAACAGAGCTTGTTGAGTCCAACTTTGTCACATTTCTTTGCAAAACTACTTTAAGGAAACCAGTTTTCAGCAATGGACCATCAGCTGTGACTTTTGAAAGAGCCTGGGGCGAGGTGAAGACAAAAAAAGGAAAATCTTCTTCACTGCCTCGTTGGTGTTCGCTCGGTCGAATGGATCATTGCATCCTTCTCAAATCACCTTGACTGATTCAACAAAAAGCTGGGAAGCTTATTTTTTTGTGCTGCAGAAGAGCTTTCCCTACCAAACACTACACCAGGCAGAGATGGGTTAACGGGGTTCAGCCATGGTGGTGACCCATCTCGCTCTGGAGTTGTGTTTCCAAGGGAAGAAGCTCAGGGGCTTCACATGCAAACTCACCCGCTCGGCCCACGGCCTCCTGCCAGAGAGCTCGTGGTTCATCGCAGCCCAGGTCCTGCTGCCGTACCTGGTGTCCGGCCTGGGCATGGTGGCGGCTGGGATAGTCATGGATGTAGTGCAAGTAAGGAAAACAAGTGTTCCAAAGTGCATGTGAGATTACCTGATGGTACCGCAACCCTAGTTTTCTTAGAGGCTTTTGTGATTCTAAACACCTACTAAGAATATGACACCACTGTTGTATATAGAAGCCATGAAAGGCAATTGAGAGAAAAACACTATTCTGGTGATCCATTTTCCAAGTCTGATCTAAATAGTCATCTCCTGTGTTTAGGACTTAAGAACAGGTGAACAAAAAAGGTTTTGCCAGGAGAATCTTTTAAAAAAAAAATGTCATCTGTGATACAGGTAAAGAAAAAGGTTTTGGCAGGTGATTTCTTTTCATTTTTACAGAGCAGACATGACTGGTAGTGTCTCTGTAGAGACACACAGGATCAGAAACAGAGTCACCTCATAGCTCTCTCCCTGTTTAACCTCTTATAAATACCTCAGACAGATCAAGTTTTATGGGAGATATGTCGAAATAAATCACTTTTTAATCACCAAAAAATTCAGTCTAATGTCTACATGTCGATTAGCCATTTGGATCATGTTTAAATGTGTGTTGCATTATAATAATAATTTATAATACCCTATATAATATAAATAGTAAGTGTCTCAAATCCCCTGTTTTTTCTCATTAAATATGCAAACATGTTGTGTTCATGTATGATCACATTGCTCAGTGTTTGAAGCTGATTGGGAAATAGATGTTTTAGGGGATTAATTAAGGCTTCAGGAGGTCACTAAGTATTGACAAATGTTTTGAAGGCTCATTGTGGAGTGTATCAACAGTAAAAGTGATATTTGCAGTGTACTGAAAATAAGAAACATTGACCTCCTTGTTGCAGGTTTACAGAAGAACTACTGAATTTAAATACGAAGCTAAATGTTGTTCGGTTAAAAAACAACATAGTTCATTTCACTGTGATGTATTTGAACAAGCCATGCTGGGAACAGAAGATGCATTAAAAGACCGCTGTGGTGTTTTTCCAGCACTGGGAGGTGTTCAGGGAGATCTCAGAGGTGTTTATCTTGGTGCCAGCCCTGGTGGGGCTGAAGGGGAATCTGGAGATGACATTGGCATCCAGACTGTCAACAGCAGTGAGTGGAAACACACTCACACACACATGCAGAGCACACAGCGGCACGCAGAAAGAGACAATTGTTTTAAATACATACAACTATAATGTTAAATGCATGCCAACTTCTTAAGTCCTTCTGCATGTCATCACTATGCATTCTTTTCTTTTTTTGTGCCGTGAAACCAGAAGTTCCTGTTGACGTTTTTATGCTGACATCCCAACAGATCACGTATGCGGTCGCTGTTTGAATTCAAACAACACTACTTGGTTAGGTTTAGGCAACAGTACTACTTGGTTAGGTTTAGAAAAACATTGCAGTTTGGGTTAAAATACCGTTTGTTAGGTAAAGGAAGTTACGTATGTAAGTTAAGTAGTCAACGTACAGTAAATACAGTAACGGTTGACTCTTGGTTTCACATGGGACATGAACAACGGTCTCCTGGGAGCAGACGTTCTTATCCAGAGCGACTTACAGTGACTAGCTACAGGGACAGTCCCCCTCGAGCAACTCGGGGTTAGGTGCCTTGCTCAGGGGCTCAATGGTGGCAGCCTGGTATTAAACTCACAACACTTCCGGTGTTCTATTTGACCACCACCGCCACCCCCAAAGTCCCGTGGTTGTTTGACTCATCCATCCACCCCGTCCTCCTCCATATACAACCTTTCTCACTCGTAATACTACGTTACCTGAATTCACTTGTTCTGAGTGTAAAAAATTTTGCCCGTAAGATTTTGAGTGCAAGTGAATACAAGCAAAATTGACTGAAGAAAATGGTGTGTCATTCATATCAGTTCAGCATTCATCGATAATAATTCACCAGCAGGGAGACTGCAGCCTGAGTGATAATTGCTCATTGGCGAGGCATGCAATGCGAGGCATTGGCGAGCCAGAGCATTTGTCAGCGTATATCTAACATGATGTTGACAAGTAGTGGGGATTACACTTGCACAGTGCTACTTGGGATTGAGAAATGTGATTACGTGAACCCGTTTCCATCCACAGGCTAACACAGGGCAGATGGATGAGGCTCAGCAGCAGTGGAGGATGGTCTTCTGTAATCTGGCTCTCATTCAGGTGACACACCGAATCATTCATTCTGCCAGCCTTCAAGACAATTTCAATTGAATTCAAGAAGCTTTGCCGGCGCGATAAGATCGTCCTCTCACTTCACCCCTCAGCCAATTAAACACACAAGGATAACAGTCGGAGATGGTTTCCAAATGGTAGCTTTGATGAGATATTGGAGATATAAAAAAAGAAATTGGCTGATTCTCACATTTTTCTTCTCATCAGGTAACTATGAGTTGTACATGCGACATTACTTTCACCAATATCCCATCAGTTTTCAAACCAGTAGTATTTGTCAGTATTTGTTGAGAATGACCTTCTATGTTCTGTATGTATATTTTATATATATATTTTAAGACAACCTAATTGAGGCCTGACAATGTAGACTGAAGTACAAGATATGATGAGTTGTTTTTGGTGTGAGTGTTGTGTTTTTTCTAAATCAATTTTCGAGTCAGTTTTCAGGTTTAAGACATTCAAAGTGTTATTGAGTTTATGGTTAAAACAAATGCACAGTCTATGGTAGGGCCCTCCAGTCACATTTCACAATGTGTAGAATGGCAACAAGAATTCAACTGGTTTAATGGAGCCCAAAATGGTTCAATAATAAACCAGGGCCATATGTCCTCTCACAATGTTAACGAAAGTGAAAAAATTATTAATGTATCCGGAGCCCATCCAAAATATAATGGGTTCATCCCTTCACCAAGTTTCATGAAAATCAGGCTGGTAACTTTTCCTAAATCTTTCTCACAAACAAAAAACTAATCGAACCGAAAACATAACCTTCTTGGAATATGATAATCATGTGAAGAAAATGTGGAAAATACACATAATTTAAGAATGTATTAAGTTGTTATTAATAGATAATTTCCATCATTCATTTTCATAATAGTTTTATAGGACTTCATTTTTGTTTCATAAAACGGCATTTTGAAATAAAAATTTCTTTTTCAAAAGTCCGTTTTTGGCTTCTTTTTTTTTTGCCCGCGAGTGCAGGCGAATGACCATCGCCTGCCGAGACGATATTTGTCTGAAAGTCCACCAAAATGGAACTCGACGAAGCGAAGTGAAGAAGTGAAAATGTTTTTTGCTGAACAAAAGTATCATAAACTTTTTTCGACACAGATCTTATAGTCTTCAATAATCCAAAATCCAATGGAGAAATCCCATTCCCATTTTTGTCGAGGGAACCAGCACGATGCTAACTTCCGGGTTGACCTACAAAAATGCTTCATCCCTGCAGCACTCTATACGTATCACAACAAAGGAAGCTAATTTAGCCTATTTATGCGCTTTGACTACAAGGTTAGCGCTTCTTCCCATTCCACCGACATTACGTGAATGCAGCATAAGACAAAAAAAGCTAAAGAGGTTCATTTACTGTGTCGATATGCTATGTTTCATGACATTATGAAATAACACTTTACATGAAATTGGGAAAAATTACTTGAAATGCATGAAATAGGCTCTGAAAATTCTGAAAAAGGGCATTTTGATATAAAAACATCTATGTTGAAATAAACACGTTATCCAATACAATTCTGTTATTATGAAAATGAATGATGAAATAACATGATCGAGAGTTGAGTGAAAATTCAATTATCAGACTAAGTGTTGATTTTGTATGATTTTTATTTTATTTTTACTTTTTATATTGAACACTTTAGGATTCCATGTAGTTTTGTCTTGCACTGTATTTTTTTTTTTTTTTTTTCTTTTCTATTTTCCACACCTCAAATCAAATCAAATCAAGTTTATTTATACAGCCCAATATCACAAATTCTACATTTGTCTCTGTGCTTTACAGACTGTACAGGATACGACACCTCTCTTTCATCATCTTCATCAAGTATAAACATAAAGACATATAATGAGATATTCATGTCTGACCTTCATCCCCAGGTCCAGGCCACAGTTGTGGGCTTCCTGGCAGCTCTGGCGGCAGTGGGCCTCGGGGGTCTGACCAGGGGGAGAGTGGATGTTATCCAGGCTGCTGTCCTCTGTGCCAGCAGCGTCACCACTGCTTTCATCGCTGCACTGTCTCTAGGTCAGACAAAGGCACTAACTGCCGCAGAGGAATGTATGTGACACAGAGACACAGTCGTAGTTTCTGAGCTCAGTGCGTTGTTGAACTTCTTCATCTTGTGCTTTGTCAGGTCTGGTGATGGTGGCAGTGATTCTTGCATCCAGGAAAGTGGGCATCAACCCAGATAATGTGGCCACGCCCATCGCCGCCAGCCTCGGAGACCTCATCACTCTGTCCCTGCTCGCCGGTGTCAGCCGCCTCTTCTTCTGTTACAGAGGTCAGAGGTCACACATTACATTGCAGCTCTTGAAGCTCTTGTTAGGTCTGAACCTGGAAAAACTGCTTAAAATGTTAGTGCACCCTGACTCCTGGAACAAAATACAGTAACTACCTCAAATCAAATTCACTTGTACCTTTTTGGACATTTTAGAAATGGGTGTCTCCTTGTAATTGTTTTACATTGCTGTACTTTATTTGACATTTTAATTATTTGAACTGATGTATCAAATTAGTTTCCCTAATCAGAAAAGTGTTAACTGTTTTAAAGATGTTTAATGGTATTGCCTCTTTCCTGTTAGTTTATCTCTTTGTTGTTGTTTTGTTTTGACTTTTCTTTGTTTTTGCAATTGTCCTCGATGTCCTTGAGGGTCGCCCCTCAATGATCTCTCAAATAGAGAGACACTTTGAGGACACTTTTCCTCTGTGCCAGTGACATGTATGGACACTAGTTTGTAAATCAAAGAGGGTGAAATCTTATTCAATTCAGTTTGTGCGATTCAAAGCGGTATTTGAAGCAGATAAAGAGCAAAAGAAGATCGAAATTCAGCAACAGTATTAATGGTGATTATGGACCATTTGGGCCAGACGAGGGCAGCATAGCCCACCCGTGATTCTAGCAAAGGTCTGCCAACAGACAGCAGCAGTGACTCTCTAAGACATGGTCACACTCTCTTATGTCTTCTCCACTGTTTTGACCCCCTTCCTAAGAAAAAAGATGAAAGTGTCCTCCGTTGTTCTCCAGACATGTGGTACCTGCCTCCTGCGGTGTGTGTCTTCTTCCTGCTTCTTATCCCAGCGTGGGTCGTTATTGCCAGTCGCTCTCCGCCAATCAGCGAGGTCCTGAAGTCCGGCTGGCAACCGGTCATCATGGCCATGTCCATTAGCAGGTGAGCCGACCCGACGAAATGTGTGATATCTGTAGAAAATGTGAGAGAAAAAAAAGAATTCTGCTTTCAGTCAAATTCCAGGATTCAAGGATCCATTCTGTTACGCAGGGTTGCATCTTTAACTTTGTTTAGTGTGCGTCTCATGTCTTTTTAAAACATTTTTAGGGCAAATTAATTTCACTCAAAATATGAGCGTGTGTGGTGGAGAGAGTCTGTAACCATAATGGCACAAAAGAGGACAAGAAGAGCAATTACACTCTTGCAAAGTGAAAAGGCTACCAGATGAACTGATAAACAAAAGAAATCCCAAAACTGCAGGATTATTTACACAACATTATCATACCTGTGTTCATAATAATACTCCATTTTTTATACATCAAGGTTATCGTCAATGCCAGCGTACCGACACCCCTAATCTCTACCAGAGGGTCCAGCGAACTCTTCTTGCGCTGATCACAAGTGTTTTGAAATATTAAAGAAATTTCACACTAACACACACTTCTGTGGTCTTCTTCCCAGTATTGGCGGTCTGATTCTGGATAAGACGGTGAGCAATCCAAACTTCGAAGGTATGGCCGTGTTCACTCCAGTCATCAATGGTGAGTGGAAGATCCCCTCTATTGATCATGTATAGGCAGTCATTTTAAAGACTTCACACATGGTTTATAACGCACTGTAGTGTAGTTATAAGAAGATATAGATAAGACATTTTTGGAAGTTTTTATTGATAGATTTGTCAATAATTATAGCTTCCGTAACTGGTGCATAAACAGTTAGTGAATATATGGTTTATTAACACAGTAGGAAATCTTACAGTGTGTTAAAAAAAAACATTTATTGATTCTTTAAGCCCAGTTACAAAACATTTACTAAAGGGTTTAAAATGTTGTTTGAAACCACAAAGACGTCACCTTGGAAGGCAATGCACGTTTATTTATATGGCACAAAAACATTAAAAGCATTAAGACATAGTGCAAATGAATGACACGAGAAAATGTAAAAAGTTGACACGTAAACACAATTGAAAACATTACATTTCCTTAGAGAATAGAAATAAAGCTAAAGTAGAATAAGACAGGTATAAAAGATAACAAATACAAGTTACAGTGCAGTGCAAGATATGAATAATATATATGAATGAAAGAATATATGATTTAACAGAAGGCATTGAGCTCACTGAATATGAGCAGTATGAATAGTTTTTTGATAATAGGCACTTGACATTTCTCTCTGAATTTGTGAACCCTGATCTGCTGAAAAAAAAAAAGAAAAAAAAAAGTTTTTTGAACTTGCACAACTTGAAACTGACTACTCAACATTTTGATGACAATGAAATCATACCTTCAACATAAAGTACAACATGGTGATGGAACAATTTGGAATTGAGTTGCCTACAAGATTCAAACCTTTATGCTCATTATTTGCTTCCCTATCAGTGGATAGAGTGTGAAGAGTAGACATTTATAAATGAACAAACACAGATAATAATATCATTAATATATATAATAAATACATTCTTCTTCATATAAAAAAATTAATACATATAATATAATATAAACACTAACACATATCCTTATATCTGCATACAACTACATTGTATAGTGTTGTGGTGTGTTTTATAAAGTGTTTAAATACTGCTTAAAGATGTTCACCTCTATTTATGTATATTGTCTTTTGATACTTATAGTCCATTTTTTCTGATAATATGTTTGCACTCATACTTGGATACTATTTTGAATATGGGACTTTTATTTGTAATAGTATTTTACATGGATGTAATCCAACTTTTACTTCAGCAAAGCTAAGTATCTAATTACTTCTTCCGCCAATGCGTGAAATGGCGTGGAATTTCGTCAGGATTGTATGTGCTTCAGTACTCAGTTGACAGGGTCCTCATTTCAGAGGCCTTGGCTGATGAAATTAAGTATTAACTTTGTTTAATTTTGCCTAAAATAAATATTATTGCGGACGTAATCCCCTTAATTGAAGCGGAACCCTTTTGTGAAATTTCTTCTACAGGCTTCAGGCAAAGGAATGAACACTGACATTCCTGAAGGAGCAAGCAGAGCTGGGATTTGGGGTTACGGTGTTTCACCAGGCCTAATCTTTGAAGAATGACATTCAAGCGTCATAATTAGCTTCGTTATTATCAATAATGTCAACCGCAGCTGATCCCAATATTATTGTTTTTAAAAGGGCCTCCAATTTGAGCTATTAATAAATCATGAGGCGGTAAAGTGCTGCTGAAGTTGAGCAGTCAAAGGAACCTCAGAGAGGCGTGGAGGGCCAGACAGAAGTTTGCTGCCCACAAAGCAGCATACTAAGTAGAGAAGAATTACAATGGTCTTTACATGAACCACAAGCCTGATCAGAATGCCAACTGTGCATTCACTGGCTCCCGTTAGCGTAGCATCTCTGCCAGCCTCAGTGCTACTAAAGACCAAATCCTGCATGTATTGCCACCCCCAGTACAGGAAGTGCATTTGCATTCCAATTCAGTGCTCTTTCCCTTTTGGCCAAAAACCAGTGGCGGAAGAAGTATTCACACCCTTTACTTAAGTAAAAGTAGAAACTCCATAGTCTAACAAGTAAAAGTCCTGAATTATTGCAGCAAATTGTACTCACAAATGAAACTACTCATTATGTAGAATGGCTTTTTATTCTCGTGCTATATTATTATAGTCTGTTCTATTATGCTGTTCTTGTCACTCACAAATACATGTTGCATTTGCGTGTTGTAGTTCGTCAATGTGGAGCCAATCCTACATACTTTATATACTACTGGGTAGATTATAGTGCGGCATCATATCATATAAGCATATCACATGCTTTTTTTTTGTTACGCAAACTGTTTATCAGCACAGTGTCTCCAGCTATCAGATAAATGTAGTGCAGTTAAAAGTGCAATATTTCCCTCTTACATATAGCGGTGTAGAAGTACAACGTAGCGGTAAATGGAAATACTAGAGCAAAGTACAAGTACTTCACATGTGTACTCGAGTACAAGACTTAATCATTAGTTACAGTCCACCACTAGCAGAAACACTCCTCCTGTTTTGTCTAAATGATCCATGTGCTTCAAAGCTCTGCAAGCCAGGAGGTTTTGTTCTGCTCCTAATAATGAAATCAGCCTGTTACAATGAACATGGCACAACATCCACACTGCCTTTTCCAAGCCTTCAGAGATATAAAAAAAAATAGAAAAGAAAAGAAAAAGAAAAGAAGAAGTCCCCTGGGACCGAGGGATAACCGCTGAATAGATTTCATGCAAAAATGACTGTTTGGACAGTGAGTAATTTCTCCAAGAGTGTTTACTCTGATATTGTTCAGTGACTGCCCAGCCTCTCTTATGGCTGTAAGAGACCTCGGCAAATATTAAAACATACTGTAAAAGCAAAATGAAATTATTATTTATTTTATTTTTTTATTAGCTGGAAGTTATTTTGTTTTTTTTGTCTCACACAACAAAACATCTCCACTTTCAACACGGCCATGTGGAATCCGCTATTTTTTTATTTCCTTTTTTATTACCGTATTCCTAGTTTTATTAAATGTTTATTGTGCTGTTGATCATTGTTACACTCCTCCATGTCCCTGCAGGTGTAGGGGGAAATCTGGTGGCCATCCAGGCCAGCAGGATGTCCACCTACCTCCACTACTGGAATGTTCCTGGAGCGCTTCCGTTTATAATGAGTGTGAACTGTCCTGGGCCCTGTGCTACCCTTTGCTCCTCAGGTCAGATACAGAAATATAATACACTATTTAAAGGTGCAGAGTACAGGCGTAGCGTAGCACCTTTACTAGAAATTAGGAATCAAGCAATAATTACCAAGTCAAACACAAGTTATTGGAAAATAAAAGCATTCATGATTAAAAATGCTACAATGAACTGGGCACTCTAGTACACGCAGCTTGTTACTCCTGCTTCTATGTTTATCTAGATGTGAACTCCAAATCAGCCAGAGTCCTGGTCCTTCTTGTAGTCCCGGGTCACCTCTTCTTCCTGTACACCATCCACCTCCTGCAGGGAGGCCATAGTGCCATGACGCCCACCTTCATCATCTACTACCTGTGTGCAGCTCTGCTTCAGGTCAGATAACCAGATAAAGGTTGTTTTTTTTCTCATTCCGCCAGGCAGAAACTCAGGCAAGAATGTATGTTTTACACCAGACGCTCTCATTTGAAACATATCCACCCACTGTCTTCATCCAGGTGGTGATTTTGCTTCACGTGGCCAGCCTGATGGTGCGCTGGCTGTGGCGAAGGGGACTGGATCCGGACAACTACTCCATCCCCTACCTCACAGCTCTGGGTGACCTGTTGGGGACTGGTCTCTTGGCTCTGAGCTTCCGACTGATTCAGATGGTCAGTTCTACTGGGACTGGAGTTTGACACACCCAGAGTGCACTGTTCTCTCTATGCAAGTGGCTGAAACACACTTGCAAAGCACATTGGATTTAAGAAGGAAGGTACAGAATAAAGGGAGGGAAGTATGCTGTTATATTTGTGCCTCAATTACAGAGGATCCTACATTATATTTTGTTGACAAATTATTACACAAAGAATAAGATTAGATGTATTTATGACCATTTGCACAGGTACAGGACAGTACCTGTAATTCTCAGTCAACTTTGTAAAAAAAAAAAGGCAAAGAAAGAAAAACCAGGTAAAACTAGACTCCATGATGATTTATTAATTTATTTTGAGCAAACAAAGATCTATTCTGTGCTCAATAAATGCATTTGTGTGTTTGCTATTATCCCCTCAGTTAGACTCGTTTGCTCTCTAATTCGCTGCTCTGACACTTGCTCACTGTGTCTCTCTTGCTCTCTCAAGACCTCTGCTCAAGTTTGCCTCGCAGTAAGCAATGTCAGAGGCGGCGCGATCTTGTGTAAAAACAATGGTAAGACTCGAGAAAATCCTTTGAATCAGCTTCATAAACGTACAAAGACGAGAGGTCTTTGAGTCACAGAGAGAACTAGACTCTATGGTGATTTCAGTCGGAGCCTGAGCTCTCCCACAGAAATGGTCAGTGCGTCCGTCGCTAGCTTACAGCTACTGTACAATTGTTCCATCGGCTGGTTTGGCTGAATACACACAAATGGTCCAGTGGTCAAATGTGTGCACTTCTGTGCTTGCTGTCTGAACACACCTTTACAGTGTGCCACAATTTCAGGTCAAATGAATTGGACCAGGTCATTTCTGGTTTGCTGTTTTGTATTCCTAGTAGGATTATCTGTCAACAGGGAAGAAGGGAAACACTGGGGAAATGGTAAGTAGGGACACCACGGCTAAAAAATTGTTTATACCGTTTTGTTTGCTTACATAGCTAAATTTAATAAAATCCCACTTGTAAGTGAGTCTCTAACTAACTGTCTTGGTAGGTAGCTAGCCGACAGATAGTTGCCAGATAAGCAGTAGCTAACTAAGCTAGTTGGCTAACTCGGTATTTACTCAGCCAAGGCTTTATAATCATAGTTTATTTAATAAAATGTGTCCCTTAAATGTATTCACTTAGCAGCACAAGTACTTGTAAAAGAGAAAGAGAAGGAAAGTGTAAAATGCTATAATATCTATATAGCTTGCTGACTTGGTAATTACTACTAACCACAATGAAATGTAGCACACTGTCCAACAAAGTCTAATTTGATTGTTTTAATTCAAAGGCACAGTTAAAAACGTGTTTTTTTTTTTTTTTTAAAGACACTACATGATTATAATGCCTAAACTGGACAGGTAGAATATTCAAGTTATTATCTTGTTAATCTGTCAGAGCACAGAATTCCAGAGGAAATAAAGGTTATTATCGTGCTGACATAGCCATAGCAAACGCACAGATTAGATTTGTTTACACAAATCAAATAATTGTTCAGGTGAAAATAATTTCTCCACCAAATATAATTTATATGTTTGAATATTGTGTGCTCAGAATTTCCCTTCGTATTTAGGATTGAGGCACAAATCTAACTGTCTGTAGATTATTGACTGCAAAAACAACATGGCTCCGTACAGACAGGACTCCATTTTTGCCAACTCGTGTTCAATAGTTGCACTCTGTTCCCTGGAGTTGCACTGGTCTCAATACCACGCAGCTGGGCTCTATAGAAACAACACCCATCAAAAATGAATACTGTAGAACCACATCTATGGACACATCTGTACGCCTATTGTCAGCTCTTAATGTTAGATTGCAAATGATTGTATTAAAGGTATGGTTCGGATGTTTTGAAGTTGGGTTGTGTGAGGTATTTAATTAATAGTCCCCCAGTTTGGAGAAACAGACAGGAGCACAGGCACAGAAGTTATGCAATGTACTGCTGTGGACAGGGGCAGCAGGAAAAAAAAGAAGGATTTTAGCTACCTAAAAATAATCAATATCAGTATGTATGCCATATTTCAAATATTCTCACCGCTTTACCTTATCTTCAGACAGGGAACTGAAGCCGTTATCGCTGCTCTCTTCAAAGTCAGCAGACACAACAGTTATTTTACCACAGGAGTTGCTGGTCTTACTGCTGCCTCGATCGTTTAGTTTGTTTGTGTTAATGTGTGACTTTGGTGTTTTAAAGGGTTTAGTTCGGATTCACCAAAGTCACACATTAACACATACAAACTAAACGATCGAGGCAGCGGTGACACCAGCAACTCCTGTGTTCTGCAAGTAAAATTACTGTTTTTGTCAATGGAGTCTGGTGGCTTTGAAGGGAGCATAGATAAAGGCTTCAGTCCCCTTAAGATAGGACTGTCTCTGGGCAAGGTAAAGTGGTGAAAATATTCTAAATGTAGCGTACACTGATAATGATTTTTTTTTTTAGGCCACTGGAATGTTTTGCCGATGGCCCCATGCACAGCAGTATATTGCTTCGCTTCAGTAAATGGACTGCATCTATATAGCGCTTTTCTAGTCTTAGCGAACCCTCAAAGCGCTTTACAACACAAGCCAGCATTCATCCATTCATACACTGATGGCAGAGGCTACCATACAAGGTGCCACCTGCTCATCAGGAGCAATAAACTTTCACACGCACATTCACACACCGATGGCACACCATCGGCAGCAATTCAGGGTTCAGTATCTTATCTCTACCGTCTGCTTCTCCAAACTGGGGGCATGCTGACCATCATCTACTGTAGGAAATACACTGAGTGTGGATAAGTACCCCATACGACACTCAAAATATCCGAACTATCCCTTGAAGGCAATAATTACATATAACTGAGTGTAAATGTATATTGACACAAATCAGATGCTGCACCGTCTTGGTGTTATGTTAGATTTTTATCTTGTTTGTAATATGTAGCCTAGGTTTGTGCCTTTTTAAACCGTGATAAGCCTTCCTTCAGTTCTCTCATGTGTTCCAATGAACTCTGAGTTTGGTGTTGTCAAATTTCTACTGGTATTTTATGTTTTGTGCAGCACAGTGCCACTGAATATAGTCTGTTGTATTTAACTATTTTTCTTTGTGCTATTTTTGTGAACAAATAATTTAGTATGCACCTCTCTGTATGGGGCACTTACAATTGTTTGATATGCACTTTTAGAAAAAAAAATTCTTGTCTTTACAGACCTGAAAATAGCATCCAAAGATGGTAATAATCCTATTTTCACAGTGACATAAAGCTTGACTGGACTTTGCAGCCATGATTTGTCATTGAAATAAAAGACTGTCATGTAAGCCGCGATTACTGTATTGTGAAGGATATCTGTACAGCAGTTTGTCAAGTATCAGGGTTGCTGCCTTAAAAAGGTCTTAACAGTAATATTCAATCCAATATTCAAACCAATACAACAAACAAATAAACAATTCTTGCTGAAATGCATTTATTTGAAAATTGTGAGAGAAACTATATATCTATTTTGGTTTGTCTGACTTTGTGGAGTCAGCAATAACACAATAAATAAAGACAATAACATTGTTACAGAAAATGTTTTTCCTACAGCACAAAAAAATAAACATAGTCACATTTACCAAAGTTGTCATTGGCTGCTGGGGTCAAAATAAATCCCACGATGAGAGGCACATACGTTTGGAGACATTCACTGAATAAGATATTAATATCTTTAATAAGGTCAACATTTGTCGTGCAAATAACACTTTTAAAACAGCAGATAACAACCGAAATGGCATTTCACACTTTCAAAAGGCAGTGACCGTCATCCACTGGATCACTGTTTACAGTAAAAATATTATTTGCCTTCTTTAGGCATCAAATGTCATCTTGTGATTAAATGTCCTCTCCTACTGGTATCCTCTGTGTGAAGTTCTTCAGTCTGTAAAAATTAATTTACTTTGGAGCTCAGGATACATCTTCCAACGGTATTTGCAGTGTCTGTAATAAGGCCTACACAGAGAGAAACATCTCAAAAACAAACTGTTCTTTTTACAAGACTCCAGGCTCCACATGTCCAAGTCTGTGGACGAGTCCCAGCCTCATCTAAAATTGAGGTAGGCTGGTACTGAGTAGTTGAAGAGCAGGAAGTCCATGCGATACAGGTTGTACAGCTTCTTCTGGTAGAAGGGGCTGATGTTGTGGAAGAACTGGGCCGCCATGTCTCCTGTAGTCCTGGTGCTCTTGGATGAGGCGGGGAAGCTGACCTGGTCCTCCACCCCGGCCAGCTGTAGCACGTAGCGGGAGTCCTGCTCCAGCGTCTCGTATTTACCCACCACATCGTAGTGGATGAGGCAGGGGTGGCACAGCGAGTGCACCCGCTCCCAGTGCTCGTTGAAGGGCTCTTCTCGCTGGGTTGCCGGGTCCACGAGATAATAAACAAACTCCTCGAATGAGACGTCGTTGCCTCTCTCTATAGCTTCCGGCTGTGGGTCCTGCCGGTGCCGCCGCACTATCTTTGTGCCGTATCGTTTATGAAAAGCAGTATTGTAGCTCCGCGTGAATTTGTTGCGGTACGCAGATACCAGCCGCTCGAAGGGCTCACGTACGAAAACGAACTTCAGGTAGGAGCGCAGGCGCTGGTTAATCTGCGAGGTGGAGTACTCCGACAGAGTGCGGAGGTTTCCTGCAACGTGGGCCTCGTTGGCGGGGATCGCCAGCGGGTCTCGGAGGGACCCTGCGACGCCTGTCAGAACCATGAGGACCCGCTTCCAGTTGGTGCAGGCCACTTTGGGCACGTAGCAGTACAGCAAGCCGTGCTGGTCGTCCACGATGACGTGCTTCAGGTCCTCTGGGATGAGGACTCTGCGTTTGCGGGTGTAGGAGCGGCAGGCTTCTTCTAACACCTCCCGTCTGCCCTGATGGATCGCCTGCACTGCTGACTCCTACAGAGAGAAGGAAAAGAAACAAATTAAGTTAAAAAAAAAAAAGAAATTACTTGAAAGGAAAATTCCCCTCTCAACTTGGGACTTATTTATATAGTTTTGGTCATTATTCACAAGGATATAATAAAATTGTACCCTTCACGTTAATTGCTGAGAGATAGAAAAACCTATTGATATTTACAATGTGAGACAATGAGAACCAGCCATATAGAGTGGTGCAGGTATGAGTCCAACAACCCGGAAATGAGTTATCATTGTATCTCCTCCGGTTCCCTCATCTCAGAGTCAATGTTTTTTTGAATGGGTTTTTGGTTAGAAGCCTGAATTAAGGTCTGTGGTTAAGGAATGTTAACGTACATAATATCCGTCAGCAAATACCTCACTCGTGAGTTTCTGAAGCTTCTGTTTCTTAAAAATGGCAGTCGCTAACAAGTGGATAAATGAGACTTCTAAAGGTCATCACAGCGCAGACGAGTCCGCCTTTAGCTTAGTGCTGGTGACGTGAAGTCATGCAACTGTGATGTAGTTCGTTTAGAGCCTAACCTTAGCTTTTTACTGCTGGCGATGGCATTTATGCTTCAAAAATCAAAAGTGCTGTACATTTGTGAAGATCATCCCACTGAACAAACATGTAAGTATCATAAACGTTTGATTGCCACAGCGCTTATTTTCTGCAATAATCCAAAAATCTTTTAGTCGAGGGAACCAGAGCCTGGACGATAACTTCCAGGGTAGGCCTACAAAAATATGTCATCCCTGCAGCACTCTATTGCTCAGACCTACTAAATTCTTTGAGAAAGTATATTTACAGATACTTCTCCTCTGGAGGTCTTAATCAGGGTCCGTCCCCTGACATTCACATCATACTGCCTTAATTAAAATCATGGGCCAGCCAGTTCAGCTCGGCCTCCTCGTGGTACAAACACCTTATTTACTTCTTTCATTGACTCAGCCTGGCTCACCACTGCGGAGCCCGGAGTCTCTCACTTTGACTCGGTGCCTGACACTCTGTGTGGCTCTGTGTTTACTGGCAGTCATCGGAACATCAAGGATACACCGGACTGGCCAAAGACTGTGGCGCCAACACTGACCCTTCTCTCAGCTGATGCTCTATAGGTTCACAACACTCTTTCCACCTCCGACTTTAATCCGTTCATGCGAGCAATATGCAGGATTCAGAACGGTTTTCTGAGGATATTAAAATAGCCGCCAGGATGCACGACAAGACAAACATGCCATTTAAAGAGAATACCAAATTATTTTTAAGTGTGTGGAATACATATACAACCGTGTCAAATGTAACGTAAAGCTGCACTAATATTTAAGCCGAGATTCACGAGGTGACCAAATCCATATGTTGTGTTTTTTAACCAAACCAAAGGCAAGATAATCTATACAAGATCCTGCTACAGCACTGCAAAGAAAGTGTAAAGAAAAAAAATCAGGTCGACTGTTTTATCCTATGATTTGAAATTCTATCAAGAGAGCACTTAAATCATTAAGGTGTTTTGCAGCACAAATGTGTCAGTTTTACTGGGTTAGTTTCGCATATAACACAAATTGCACTTGTAGCCTGATTTGCGAGGAAGGAGTTACTTGCTTTTCAAGCACTTTTCAGGGTTATATGCAATCTGTCGTTACTGTGAGAATAATCAATATATAAGCTGTTACAATGTGCCTTATTGTGTCCTTATTTAGAAGTATTAAATGTGATATGAAAAATGTTATTGAATTAAGTGACTACGCATAGTATAGTGGCCAACTATTGTGAAATAAGAAGCAATATTTGTAAACTGTGAAGCGGAAGAGTACACCACCTAAAAGGGTGAGTGAAGATCTGATTGGAGCAGAGAAGCGCTAAGAGGCGTGGACACGCCTAAGTGCCAACAAGGGGCCAATAGGACCTGGCCCCAGCCAACCAATGGGAGAAGACTATACCTGAAAGGTGGCGGGTATGAGATGTGTTGTAAACAAGAGATCGTGGCCGTTCTGTGGATCTGTGAGACAGAGTAACTACTTAAATATGGTCTGTGAACAGTGAAACGGGTCTTCAGCTGAGCACTTTTGTAATGCTCACCATATCATCATGGAATAAATACAGTTAAAATGAAGAGAAGTTTTCTGAAATTGATTTCTATGCGTCTCTATTTCCAAATATAAGAACACGACATTACAGAAATGTTTACAGCCGCACTAATCCATATTTTTATATTACCAAAGAATCTAATGACTTTGCAATTCTGATCAGCTCTACATCTTAGCATCTTTCAGCTCATTGTTTTGGTTTTGCGGTGCAAAACCTTTCCGTTTTGGTTCATTCCCACAGCTCTCATCAACATTGTCTTCGGCTGCAGAATCCACGGTACTGTCCTGCACCAAACAGCACACAGACAAAGTTAGCCACTAGTTAGTAAACATAGAATTTGGCAGCTGAAGAGCCAGATATTTTCCTCAGGAAGAGAAGCCAAAAAATATGGTTTCAGATGAATGCTAATGCTGCTTCCTCTCAACCGGATGTGTAAGCAGTTGTTTGCTAACATAACCAAGAAGATTATAAGGAAATAACATGGTCAGTGATGTTCCGCTGTGCTAAAGTTGTCAAAAAAAACAAACAAACAAAAAAATCAATTAATGAAGCTTTAAATTCAATGTCAGTGTAGCAAGTGGAGTGAGAATCTGAATGGGATAGTGTTGAGAGTTTTACTAAGTATATATTTTTTTAAATAAAACTAAAGATGATTTATTTAAAAATAATTTGGGCATTTGTAAACATTAGCTGGGGATCTTAAATAAGCCAATCAATATCCACATTTCTTCATTAATCAATAACATTGATAAGTCAAAAGATTAAACATATCATCTTCAATGGTCCATAGAGGTAGTCTGCAGGCCACGATTCTCCCATTTCCATCACTTCACTTAACTACTGCTGTACGTCAGAAAAATGCAATGTGCATGAGAAAAAAGGAACACAAAAGCATACGCATACTGTATGTAAATTCACAAATCCATCTCACATTAATCCAATTCGCTGCCCGTTTCCATCCTGACAGCTTAGCAGTTTTCCTCCCGTTGGGGAAGCGATTGTGGAGAGGAACTAAGGAAATATCACAAGCAATTAAAAGTAAATGATGTCTGCTGGAGCTGGTTTGTTTTCTGGCATGTACACCTTCCTTCTCCTCACAGGGAGATTAAACTGGAAACAGTTGTGACAGAGCCTTACAGCACTGTGCACTATGGAGTTACAGAGGAATAGGGTGTCTACTTGGAGCCCCACCTAGGGGCGAATATTCGAGAAATTCACTGGCAATCCAAAAAAATGCAGATAAACCAACTGAAATGGTATGATAAATTTGCGGTGGAGGAATTTGTGGCGGCGATGAGAAAATGAAGGCTGCATGTGTAATTACGAGCAAACATTTCTCACACTATTCACTGATTGTTTTTTTCCCCCGCTTGAGCTTTCAGTGCTATTTCAGCACATCTGCTGGCATGAACGTCTCGTCCCATCAGCACTCAGACATGAAGTACTGCTAATGGTAAAACAGAAGCTACAAGCTGATCCAAAACACATTTCCGGTTTAGTTTTTTCATAATATGTCCACTTTAAGTCTTGTCAAACGCAGAGTTGCAGTAGTAGCATAAGTCACCATGAAATAAAATCTATACTTTTCTCATTATTTTCACTTCCTGTCAAACTGTATCTTTAATGACCACCTTGTGCTGTACACAGAGAGCAATAAATCAATAACTATTATGTCAACACAGTCTTTTATGGACATTTGATTACCGTTGTGTGTTGCGCTTGCCTTGAACAGTGTGTAACAAGACTGCCCTTCCCAGCAAAACACGATCAAAGGCTCCAGTACACTTCATCAGAGCTGCTGTCATATATACTGTAATGCTATACTGTAATGTACAATACTGAGGTCACTTGGTAAACCATTCCTTATGTGTCAACAGTAGACAAACGACTGTTGTGTCAACTGTTTTTTTTTTTTTTTTTTAATGATACTGAAAAATATCACCGCTATCTAGATATCACAAAGATCAGGGATGTGACTTAATTGCTCAGAGTAGGAGATGCGTTGCTTAAGGTTTAACCGAGATGGCCGTATAAGGGTGCAAAACAGATGGGTTTAATTTGAATGATTTGAGATGCTGAGAGCTGAAAGTCTTGCATTTATTCTTCCTACTTATCTCTGCTAACTCCTTACCTCTGGAGGAGGGTCCCGGGGGATCCTAGCCTGGGATTCTTTTTTTGTTTTTATAAACAAGCTCTGTTTTTAGTCTTTAATCATTGAAAAATTGAAATGAAAAAACAGAAAAAAAAACTGTTGCTTACGTTTCAGATTAATTATGTATGAATTGTGATGTTACAATATAAAATAGTAATCATTATTAGTATTAAGGAGAAACAGAATACTTCACAACTGCTATCATTAAACATTTATTGACTAAAGTTGGAAAAACTGTTAAATGCATTTATGCCAACATTGGTTTATTAGTATATTTCAAGGGTTTTCTTATCACACACACACTTTTCAGATCATGCAGTATACACTTGCTGCTGCTGCTCTATCTTCTCTATCTCTTCATCATCTGCTGTTTGTCTGTCTGTCTCTTTCTCCACTGACTTTAAGAATGTGCGTTTAAAAAATAAAAAGTTACAACAACTTTTTTTTTTTTTGTCATTTCTCTTCTACTCTTCCGGCTATAACTTGAGTCACTTGGCGCTGAACATCAGACCCCCACAAGCAGTCTGTCATGTTAAGGAGACCACCTCACATTCACACACATTAAGTTTTTTGTCAAACTTCACATAGGCTTACATTTAAAATTATATTCGGGGCTACACTTAAAACATTCTGATGAAATTACCTAGAGACGCGACAATGCTAACATGCTCACAACGGTAGGTCTAGTAAGTATAATGTTTGTAAATGTATAACGTTTTAGCATGCTAACATTATCTAATTAGCACTGAACACAAAGTATAACTGAGGCTGATGGGAATGGCCCCTGATGACCTGATGAAGGCGCTATATTAAAAGTCAAGTCATAAAAGTTTTTAAAATTCATCCTCTGGGGACCATAATTTGAGTGTACCAAATTTCACAGAAATAAAAAACTAAAATGTAAACCTGCTAGTGGTGACTAGAGGAAAAGCCAGGGGCCCACCAGACGGAAGCAAAACGAGGTGCCATATGGTAGATGTTGAGATATTTCACCTTATAAAGGGACTATGTTTCCTCTCATGCCACCATTAGGTCAGAGGCTCATCAATGTCAGTAGGATTCATCCTCTTGGGACCATGAATATTGGTACAAAATTTCACATCAATCCATAGGATAGTGGATGAGATATTTTAGTCTTGACCAAAGTAGACACCAGAAGCTACATTAAAGCCACATTAATATCAGCTTTCAAAATACTGAAAACATTCATAGTTATGCCATCGTGACATTGTAAGAAGGTTTTCTAGCCCCCTGCTGCGTGCGCATAAGGGATTGTCTTCCGTGCTTAACTTTCACAATAAAAGCCCGAGATATAGTCACTATTTACAAGAGGTAACTCAAATTCACTCAATATTCTAGTTTAAAGCAGCTATACAATAATTAACCTCAGATAGACTGCCAGACTCTGCAGGTCAATAGGATCCTGTCTATTGAACCTTTGATTGAAAAAGAGATGCAACTGTTGCAAATTCGCAATGCTGCCGGTATGAATAGTTTTAGTGCAAAATATTTGCAGGTGAGTATTTAGCATGTTGGTGTTGTTTATTAGTCATGCCCCCGCTGTGTAAAAGGCATTATGGTTTAATTAGGAGTTATACTGCAGACTGTAGTTAGAGAGGACTGACCTGGTCACCATCATAAAGCGTCTGTAGAGGACTCCTTCTCGACTTCTGCCCACTGCTTCTTTCATCGAGCGGCTCCGAGCCTGAGGAAACGGAACAAAAACAGGATGAAATCATGAAATCTGACTGAAGGAGCTTCCAAAGCAAATATGTGTCGAGATTAAAGCAACAATCAGACGAAACATAAGGAAATGTCCCATAATAGTGCAAACAATAGCACTTACTATATATATTCAACAGGCCAGAACTTTCAATGTTCTATGTTTAAAAAGTAACTTTTGTCAGACTCTGTGCGTTGAAGAGAAGCAGAGAGAGAAGCCAAAAAGGACTGACATAAGGTCTGGGTATGTTGAGAAGCATAGCTGGATGAGCTTTCACTCCAGCATCAGATTACACAGTTTGCACAGTTTCACTACCTGGACCCATAGTATGAGTTCATTTGGGCAAACATAGTGTGGCACAATGCGGCACTGTTCTGTGTTAGTAAGTTAGCATCGCACTGGTTCCCTCGACAAACAGCAAATAGGACTTTTCCATTGGATTTTGGATTATTACAGAAAATAAAACCTTTGGCAAACAAACGTTTATTATATTTTGTTCAGCAAGATTACCTTCACAAATAAACACCACTGTTATGATTTCTGAAGCGTAAATGGAAATTGCCAGAAGTTCAAAGCTAACGTCGGGCCACAAACGAATCGGTCGCATCACTTCACGTCACCACCACTAAGCTAAAGGCGGCTTGTGTTTGATGTGATGACGTTTGGTAGTCTCATTTAGAAGAGATGTTAAAGCTTCAAAATTTACAAGTCGGGTATCAACTGAAGTATTAATTTTTTTTTTTATCTCGTAGAACAACACGTTTAAATCTCATTAGCTTGTGTCAACCACAGATCTTATTTCAAGCATCTAACCATAAAACCCACTGACTTTGCACTCTTGAACAGACAGGCAAACATGGCTGGCATGAAATCCACTTTAGTATTTGGTTCTGCATTAAAATCCCAAGCTTGAGACAAAATTCATAGAAAGTAAAAACACACAAGCTCCCTGAGCATGCTTTGCCAATGGAGTAAATATCTGCAAAACAGCCCCGAAGCTGCAAGTCAGGAATAAGCAAAGCAACTCAATGCGTGAGTGAAGGAGCAAGAAATATAGGTCTTATTCTGCAGTGTCATCATTCAAACTAATATAAAAGTCCCATTAACTTGCTAATATGCTTTTATTGCTTTCAAAGAGCCTTATTAAATAATCCATATCCTCTATGCACTACATGCAGTCATTAAGCTCCAGAATTGCTTAGACAGCAATAACATTTGTTATCTGTTTGCAACTGAATTGAAAAGTACGTGGGACTTAATGCTAATAAGTGGCATTCAAGAGCCCAATCATGTCAAGAGAATGATGCACTGACACACAATATTAAGACTACAGAAATACTCGGCTGAGTGACCATGTCTGTGTCTGTGTGTGTGTGTGTGTGTGTGTGTGTGTGTGTGTGTGTGTGTGTGT
>CALSCE010010661.1:4793579-4808579 GCA_943593645.1 Bovichtus variegatus
GTGTGTGTGTGTGTGTGTGTGTGTGTGTGTGTGTGTGTGTGTGTGTGCCTCTTTCCACGCTGTGGTGTGAGCGGGCCAGTCATGTGTGCCAAGCAGCTTATAAACTGTAAACCCACTGACACACTCATGGTGGAGACAGCCTATGAGACAAATACAGCACTGAATGTGTAGTTATGACCAAACTATGGAGGAATAAATGAGTACGTATGACGGATACAAAGTAGATCCTGTGAGTGAAATGTCATACTGAGTTATCAGTGTCACTCATCATTTCGGTAAGTTTTGGTGATGTAGTGACTATAGTAATAAGGCTAGTGGGTGCTGCTGTAGCTGGCAAGCTAACTGCTAACATGCTACCCAGCTGGGTAATGGCGGTCAGTTACAATTGCTGCTGGGGTCTTCTTCTTTTCTTCTATCAGGGCTTCTTTTTTTACCCCATTTTATTCAATAAAAAAAGTTATTGAAAAGGGGAAAACAAAACTCTCCAAGCTAGCGAGCTTACTAGCAGTCAGTTAGCTAACTGGTTGCATCATCAGCACATATCATCATCTTTAAGATACGGCTTCATTTTGAAATTCCCAAGGCACATCTGTGCCACAATTTCCGTCCAAGTGCACCTCCTAAAAATTCCCAAAATAGGGCAAGAAAAAATACTTAGGAAACACAATGAACCAGAACGAAACACAGCTTTTTTTCCCGCAAAAACTGAACTGCAACTCTAAAAGAGCGATGAGTATCACAGCTGCCATTTCATATTTAATTTGCAAAGACATGAGGCCTTAAAAGGGTTGTTTTTAATAATTTTTATTGAAAAGAATAACATTGTTTTTCGTTTAGATATCTGGAAGAGCCCAGTAGTATTTTAGCTGCTTTTTTTTTTTTAAAGTTGATATAAATAAATGTAACCGATTGTGTTAAATGGGCAAATGATATAGTCTCATATTGATCGCAGGCACCTAAATTGAACCGAATGGAAATCGTATCGTTGCTGACTTTGTAAAATCTGCAAATATTGTGTTGTTGCTCAAAGAATCGATATTTCGTACCGTGATGACATTTGTTATTTACACAACCCTACTGTCAAGATGGCTTGCTATTGTCAAAAAGCGTACATTTGAGGGTTAAAGTTTACCAAAGTTGTACTCAATGCAAGTTGAACACATTAACTTTGCCCCCACAAACCAATCCACTATTCTCTGGGATTCAATTCATTGCAATGGCAATTTCACCGCTTGTAATGCTGGTGTGTCCAGGCCTTAATGTTAATCCTTCAAAGTGTAAATAAGATGCCAAATTATGCCATATTACTGTAATGAACAGAGACAGAGATGCTGCTGCCAAAGGAAGGCTTTGTCCTCTGCCTTGAGCTACTGAAGCGAGGGGAGCATTCTGCTACAGTACACTGATTTATTGACCTGTTTTCTGAACACATTACTACTTCCTTATGGAAACTACCAGTGATTCAGGAACACATTTACAAAATGACCACTCCCAAACCCATCTTTTCTACCGCTCTTAAACAAAACACTAGTCAGCAGATTCTGAAATTATTTTGGAACTGACAAATACCTGGCAGCCTGCGAGTGCAACAAGCTGAGATGGCACAGCGACTGGGCTGAAAGAGGGCATTGTGTGTCATTACTCCTCTGCTAATGTGGCGTTACTCAGAAAGCGAGGACATTTATGATCCACATTTGGTTATGAAGTATTTTACAAAGAGTCAGCTGGATATCAAGTGAAGCAGAAAATGGTATACTGTTCATTGTAAAGAAGTTGGAGTGAAAAGGTATTTTTGGACATTTAAAAAAAAGAAATACGGAAGTGTCTCCTAAAGACACACAAGTTCTAAAGCTATGGACTCGAGCCATGTGCTATTCTAACCAAACACTGTCTCAGCTGTTAGCTCAAATTCCTCCACTGAGGAGATTCACCAACCCCACCTATGGCCTTTTCAAAGGAAGGAGTAGTGCTGTTGGTTTAACCCTGTCTAGACCCAAATCTCCGCAGCATTCCTCCTGGTTCGCACAGAACCGAGCACTTCGGAAATGCAAAATATAGAAAGGCCGATGTGTGTTCCTCCTGTCCAGGCCATAAACGGAGCTCTGTGTTTAGGTTCCACTGGGAATACTGGGGCCCCCTCCCCCCTCCTTGGCCTCTCCTGCCAAGGAGCAGCTTTACCGAGACACTGTACAAGGGAAAGCCTGATCCTTTTAGGACACAAATGTGTGCGTAAAGGGTGTTAGTGCAGAGGCTTGTGGGTGATGCAGTGTCTGTTTATTAGAAGAATAAAGAATGTTAGCGGATGTGATTTATGAGTCTTTCTGATCCCGTCCAGAGACAAAGGAAATCTTGGTTGGCTCATTTTGGTATCCAGTTACATGTTCCAGCAAACCTGCATTTAAATAGTTGCAAATGCAACAAAAGAAAACTCTCTGCAAACTAACAAGGAGGAGTTAACAAAATTCGTATACAGCTGTTAGAAAAACCAGATGTCACAAGCTTCCTGGATCCTCTCCAACGTTTAAACCCTTAACTGGAGCGTTGACTACCTGCCACACGCTGCTCTATACTCTGCTGAGTGACTAGCATGTGCCATGAATATCTGTCAGTTTTTGGAAGAACTTCCTATTGGTGCTCACTAAAAACACTGGATTTTGCATAATCTAAATAAAAAGGAGTCTAAAACAGATGTACACTGATGGTAATGTCAACACGTTAACCATATCTGTTTATGCTACATTCACACACTGTCAGCAGAATGGGAAGAAAAGGAAACTCCAGTTATTAGTCATGTTTTCTCGTGCAGCATAAATGGACTAGATGAAGTGCAATTCACAACACAGTGTTGCACAACAACAATAAATGATCATTTAATGGCATGGAGTCTGGCATTACTCCAAGATGACTACCACCATCTTTACTTTAAAACTGATATCTGCATATGAATGCAAAATCTGTAGGCAACGTGGGAGATACTGTGGCTGATATCTCCAACTCCCAATTTACAAAATCTACAGCTGAGGCTGATGGGAATGGCATTCGTTTGGCAGGTATTTGGTCTAAAACCACAGGTATTGGACCACTTAAAAGTGGCATATTGTGTGCTAATGAATCAAGCAGATATTTGAGTCATTAGGATTCATCCTTGACTGTCTGCATTAAATTTCATGGCAAACCATCCGATATGAGCAATATCAACAGTGAAAGGACAAACCTGCAAATCAAATCACTTGAGGATTTCGGCTCTGAAAGCAGATGGTCTCCATGAAAAGAAAACAAAAAACAAAAAACTTCAGGGTACTTGCTGATGCATCAGCCCCTGCAGCCCTGTGTCATTAATATGCAGCTGGCTGGAGGGAGACAGGTTGGAACAGCAGGGCTACCCTGACCTGTCATAAGATAAGCCCGGATGGCTGAGGCTCTGACAGCAGTCAGGAGACTGAGCTGATTGCAACTGGCAACTGCGGGAAATGAAGATTAGGTCACACTGTTCCTTTATCGATGTTCCGTTCCGTTTTTAATTGGACAATTGTCAAATCCACACATCTTCATGGGACTTGAGGGACAAGGTTTGATGCCATGTCCGATTTTTTACAAAGAAGCCCTGGAGCAAATTCGGTTTGTGCGCTGCAGGTGTTCCAATGAAGCTGGAGTGCTTTTAGGGCCTCAAGTTAAGGCCAGAAAAGAAAGGTATGAGGTGGGTGTACCTCTCCAGTAAAGGGATAATGACACTAGCCCCAAGGATCTTCTGCTTGTCTAGCAAGAACTTGCAACCTGATAACCATCAACTGACATTTGTATCTGTAAATGTTACTGGCGACATGTAAATCTGTGTTCCTGGGTTTTATTCCCAATGCCATAAACCATAGCACATTCCAGAGCATGCTGCCCTAAACAGCCTTCTTCCTCCTCAGTCCTTGTGTCTCTGCAAACTTTGTAGAGAAACCACAGCTGCCCTTGTAGTAAAGACACCCCACGTCAGAAGAAATGCTCATCTTAATGAGTCATGTCTTCTGGAACAGAGTCAAACATTCTTGTAACTGCCCAAGTTTCTCTTGGTAACTCTATAGATATCAAGATGCATTGTCTCGAACCAAGACAGAGAATAAAACACCTTGATCCGCATTGGAAAAAAGTTAAATTATGTCAGACCAACAGTCAGATTTTGCACTTCTTGAGAACAGATGTGTTTGAAATGGACAGTTTTTTGCGGTGTGGGAGGCATCTCATGTTCTGTAAAAGTACTATTTCCATCCTCTGTGTCTGTGACAGTGCAGCATGCACGCCATTTACAGCAAACCCACTCTCTGTAATTATCCTAAATTTAGATTAGCGCTGTGAATCCTGTGCGCAAAAAGAGTACAATCGGAAAACGTACACTCTGACCACGCGTAACTCCTCAGTGCATTCCATTGCTTTGTGGCTGCCCTCTTGCAGCTTTATATAGTTGTTGAACGAAACAATATGACCTTTACCCCAGACGGAGCAAAAGAGGGGAGGTGAAGGTGTTCTAAATGTAAATAGGACAGACTGGCTGCATATCTGAAACCAATTTAAAGTGATTTAAAGCCGACAGGCAGCTTTAATGCCTGAAACATGAGATGCATGCCCTGTACAAGCTACTCAACCTCCTCTTAGATGCCTAAATAATCACCCTCAGATGTTTCACCATTCACTTACATCTCGCTGATATACCTGCTTTGTCTATGCATGCGTTAACCCATGATGGCTACCACACGTGCCTCTTCGGAGTATTGCTTCAAGCTTTAAAGAGAAACAAACCGAGGTTGTTGCCTCTGCCACTTTTGCTGATCTTAGTATTAACTTCATCTGTCGCCATGTTTTGTTATGGTCGCGTTGTGTTCCTCAAGGGATCAATTCTGCCAGGGATGATTTGGCCCTCATTTGTCCCTAGGTGGATGTATGTTTTTTATTTTTATTTTTTAGTTCTAACATGCCGGGACAATAAAAGTACTTTAATTGTTGTTCTTTTTTTTCTTTTTTTTTTTTTTTAGAGTGCCTTAGGGTTTTCTTAGTATTTTTTCCTCTACATGTATCCTTAAACAAATGAATGAAACAATAGTTATGAATATTTTTATCCCCTGTCTGACAAACAATCCCCCCCTAAATCCTACACACTGGTCTTTTAAGTGGTGTCCCATTAAGCCATGACACCGGTGAGCCAACATGCACATTAGAGCTCTCAGACACACCTGAATGCATGCTATTACATGTAAAGAAATGTCTGCTGTGAAAAGGGCCTTTTCTTATTCGCTACAATGAGCGGCTGTGACAACAGCAGGCCAAGTTGCGAGAGTCACAGCACAGATAAAATGGAGTTCAATATAAGAACGATGTAAATATTTGAATATCAAACATCAAAAACATCAAAGAGAAATGATTTGCTAAACTAAAAGGACTATTAAAAACAGAGGAGGACAATTCAGGGAGGCACATAGAACCAGCTACTGTACATGACACATCACCAAAAAAAAAATAAACCTCCTGGAATGCATCGCACGAGACAGACTGATGAAACAGTGAACAACCATCAAAGACATTCAATGAATGCCTTGAATGTTTCCAATTGCCCCAAAACTGTGCTTTAGTGGTGTTCAGTGGCAAATCCTTTTCAGGAGTAGGATAGGATGGAATCTGTCTCCACAAGAGGCTGGTCTTTCATAGACTCCTAATAACTCTCTATGCCCCTATGTCTCACATCACACATCTCCAGAACTGACTGACCTCTCTCTTAAAAACCTAAAACGCTCCTCACAGTATGGGCTGTATAAGCTTTTTTTTTTTTTTTTTTTGGCCCATGATATAGCTTGGCATGTCTGAATGAGGCCATTGTATGTGGCAGAGAGGGACCTGGAAGAGGTGGAAACAGATCTCAGCGAGGGCCAACTACCGCTACCAGCCAGCTGCAAGCTCTCGCAGCCTTCCTCCACGTAGCAGAGGAAACACTCCACTAATCAGTAATGAAATTGTTCCCACACTAAGATCAGTGGCTCTCTGGGAAATCCTGACACAGAACGGGTGTGTAGAAGGACGAACGTAATGTGAGGGAGGAGGGACATACTGTGCGAAGAATCACTGACACACTTTGATGAGGATGTTCTCCATTCAAGCACATTTGGATCAGATTCTTACTGTGCCTTACTGTGCCTTACTGTGCCTTACAGTACTGGCAGTGCATGACAGGACTGGATTCCATTATTGTGACATGTTGGCATAACATGAGTGAACCTTATACAGAACGGGACAAGCTGGCAGTGTCAAGATTCAAGATTCAATTATTTATAACCATTTCAATGAAACATTGATTGGAATTTGTCTTGGTTTGTGCTGGAGGTAGACACAACGATACAACTAATACACAGCAACAGTACCCTATAAAGACACATCAGCATAGACATATCAAAAACACTCCAGCAATGCAAGTTAAACTTCGTCATAAACATATAAAAATACTCTTACAGAGGAAATTAAATGACTGAGATGTTGTTGTTTTTTGACCATACACATCATATATTTCTTATGTTATAAAGGTGTTTTAAATGAATGCAATCTATGTATTAAAGTACATATTTACCGTTGAAGAAGAAACACAATACCTAATGGGACTTTCGTTTTTAGATCCTATGAATTTTCTAAAAATATTTTCACAATTTTAGTTTGGCTGGAATATGTCTATTATTCGTATACGTATGTTTCTACATCCTGAAATAGATCTTACATTACATAGCAGTACATTATAATTATGTCTTGCTGTCTTTAGCTGTGAATAGATGGGGGAACTTAAGACTTGAAGACTTGAACTTACTGGCAGAG
Organism: Bovichtus variegatus; assembly: GCA_943593645.1. Classification (NCBI taxonomy): domain Eukaryota; kingdom Metazoa; phylum Chordata; class Actinopteri; order Perciformes; family Bovichtidae; genus Bovichtus; species Bovichtus variegatus. The sequence goes on from CALSCE010010661.1 coordinate 4,800,414, forward strand.
GGGTGGTAATAAACTGATGGAATCAACTTTTAAGGTTTGACATAAATCATCGCTCTTCTTTTCTTCACTACCACTGAGGCACTACATTTCAGAGGAAGAAAATAAAACGGTAACGCTGATTTAAAAAAAAAAGAAGAGTTTGTGCTCACCTGGCTTCAGGCTGCTGTTAAAGTAGAGGATGACCATAATGAAACATCCCAGACACAAGGCAAAACCCATCCGAGTGACTTTGGGCTTCCTCATCCTGAGTCCCTGCCAGGGTTCATGCGAAAAAGAAGCGTTTTTGGTTCTGACGGCCGTGTCTACTTTATCACCGATAAGAGCATCGATCCGGCTCGCTGACCTTTGCTGCTCCTTATCTTCCTGTACATCCTTGGATGTCCAGTGTGGAAGTCGCAGCAGCAGCGAAGAGGGGAACGGCAGAAACAAACGCGCCAGGCTGCACACTTCGCGGGTGCGCCGTGACTTCCAGTTACCGTAACGTTAGCCTACCGTGCGCCGGTTCAGAGCAACCGGAACAGGCTGCATTACTGTCAGTGTAGTCCGAGCAGAGCAGGGGCCTGGCCGCCGGTCTGTTTGTGGAAGGGGAGGGGAGAGAGAAAGGGGGGGGGGGGGGGACTTGTTAACCCCTTTCTCCCCAAACACAAGCAGCGCCTCAACAAATCGCAGTCGAGCACGAGCCTACACCTTTTAAAAAAGAAAGAGAGTTCCGGTTGGACCTTTCAAGGTAAAACTCCTGTCCAGGTGACGGAAAGCTCCGGTCAGTCCAAACGAATAAGGAGGAATTAACATTCTAAAAAAACACACACACATATATATATATATATATATATATATATATATATGTATAATATATATATTTAAAAATAATAATAATAAAATAAATAATAATAATAATAATAAATATATATGACTATATATATATATTTTAAATATATATATATATATATATATATATATATATATATATTATCTGCCAACAGAACCTACACACCTTGCATATGCGCATCAATAACAAGCAGTCGTTGGCAGTGACAGTCTTAAGCCTCAGGCTCCCACCATGCTAAATGCTAAATGCTAAATAAACTTGTAAAGAAAAAGAAATCAAGCAGGTAAAAACAAAATTAGTCGAAACATAAAACTATTGTAAGTTAAAGGAAGGGATAGAATATAACATGAAATATAAAATAAAGGAATAGAAATTAGACAGTAATTATAATATATATACTATATATTACAATTACTGTAATCTTGAGGCCCTGCCTTGTAGAAGGACCCTGTGTGTTATTTTCCTAATAGATACATAATGCACAGAGAGTCATAAGAATTATAAACAAAACTACTTATGAAGATCGCATAAACCCACTGTTATAATAAACTATCAACTAATACATGTCTAACTATATTTATAACTGACGAGCTCTATCATTCACACATGTGGTAGTCCTGAAAACAGTACAGATTATGTATAAAGCAACAAAATAAAATCACTCCCTGAAAGTGGGATCCAAAAGTAGTAAAAAAATTAAAGAAAACTAACATGACTTCAGAGGAATGTGCATGTTTAAGAAAATACATACTGAAATGTGTAGCAGACTTTTTTTTTTAGGAGTTTAGAAATGGTTTTAAACTAATCTAATGAACATATTTTGACATATATGTTTAGATTGACATGTTGGCATTTCTATGGTTTGGTTTTTGATGTCATTTAGGTTGTGTGTTGTAAAAAGTGAGCCATGGCCACAGCTACCATTTCACCTGTAGGGTTTTAGGCTGATTCTGATTCATCTGATACTCATCTTTAAATGTTTACTGTTTTTTAATGTAAAAATAAAATAAAGACAGAGATAAGGATTATATATTCAACTGGACTGCCAAATGAATAAATACAATGTGGGGAAAAAAAATAATTATCAGAAAATTTGGTGGTAATTTGAAGGCCCATGAACTAAAATCTTGGCTATGGCACTGGATGCAATGTACACCAATGCGCACATACAGTAAGTGCATACAAGCAATGTGTTAAGCAATGTCATGCTTTTATTTTGAAGCCAACATGAACAGATATCCGTTGTTATTCAGTTTGCCTCAGGTTGCCTTTGCATGCTTTGTGTTGCAGACAGCCACATGTGTTGGCCCACAATGTGACAAACTGATGGATCGATCTGCAGTGAGTCATCTGCTGGATTCTCCAGTAAACTGTGATAATGCTGTGCCATCCCACCACCACACTCAACTCAAATACAAACAAAAGGTAAGGCAAAGATCAGGTCACTATGAGCCCACAACTGAGCACCAGTATTTCTATATTCTGATAGAAATAGTACAGGAATATTAGAATAATTAGTATTGTTATATATATATACGTATATATACGTATATATATATATGTATATATACGTATATATATATAATAATTTATTATACACATTTTTTGGTGATATCCCCAATAAATCTAGTCATCAATCTGATTAAACTTTAATGGTGACTCACTTCTGGTGCAATTTATAGCAACATTTTGCCAAGTTATCTGTCTTGGGCTGAATGTGAAGCCACGTTGACCAATCCAGGATTATGAAGAAAATGATGGTCTTTCAATCTTGCCAGTGTAAAGAAGGACGACTTAGCAGGATGAGTCTGATGGAACGGATTTCAACCAAACCCTAATCTCTTGATCCACTTTGGAATTTTGGCTCTTGCATGGGTGTGTCGAGTATCAATAAATATGAGACTAGGATGACAAAGTTACTCATAAAATACAGAAGTCCTCTCTGGCAGGGTTTAACCTCCACAGGAGAGAGCACATGACTGTGAACATGTGTTGTAGCTCCATCCATCGCAGGGCAGGAACTCTTGTTTAGCTTATTAGGGAGGACTTCCTGCAGAGCTGCTTTTGACCTCTGACCTTTTACACATTCCTTATGTCCATCCTCCCAGGCATCATGGATCAGATCGCTGAGTAAAGTCAGGATGGGTTAGGAGCCACGCGACTGATCAAACCCCTGGCCTGATGGCAAGACGGTGTGAAGCCTGTCAGTGTTTACTATGGAATGGAATGATGGGTAACCGTCGGGGGTTACTGCTGCACAGGAGGACAGGAGACACAAAATGACTACAAAGAGACACAAAACATCCACAATGAGACACAAAACAACAACAAAGATATCAAAACAACCACAAAGAGACACAAAACGACTACAATGAGACACAAAACCACCACAAAGAGACACAAAATGACTAGAAAAAGCCGCGCAATTACTACAATGAGACACAAAATTACCACAAAGAGACACAAAACAACTACAATGAGATCAAAACAACCACAAAGAGATCAAAATCACCACAAAGAGGCACAAAATGACTACAAAGAGACACACAACCACCACAAAGAGACACAAAATGATTACAAAGAGACACAAAACAACCACAGACACAAAACGACTACAAAGAGACACAAAACGACTCTGAAAGCTATATAATAACTTGATTATTTTACAATGTTACTTCAGTTAGTTAATAGTTTCATCATCTGTTAAATTTACCTTGATACAGATCATTTTAACAATTCAAAACAGCTTTTTGAGAAAGACTGTAGCTTTAGGTAAATGAGTAAAAAGAGTGGCAGAACATTTGCATGTGTTTTTATTTCTTTGTGTGTCTTTGTTTCAAAGGAATGATCTCGACGCCTTAAAATCTGTGTGACTGGAGTTAAGTTTCCTCATGGTGACGGCCTGTATAAATGAGGACACAGTGACATAATGCAGAAAGAGAAGAGGTGTGTTCCCTCTCTGTGTATCTGACACAAGTCCAACGCTCAACTCCCAGCTGGAGAGAAAGCTCGACATGCTGCACGCCCTCCTCTCCTTCTATAAAACCTGCCCTGAAGATTCATTACCAACACGTTTCCTGCAGCAGAGGACGGTTACACAACGGTTTATGAGGAACATCATGTACAAAAGGAGCTGCCATGTTCACCAATGCAAAAGAAAAAAGAGATTGTAAAATAAATGATGATGCCTTGTTGATGATGCATTTGAAGTCATTTTGATGCAAAAAAAAAAAAAAAAGTTGGTGTGGCAATTTTTTTTTGGCTACATACTTCATATATTGTGGATGTAATGGATTGGGGCAAAGGCTTGTGTGATGTCTAATATGCTGTAATAAAACAGGGAAAAGTGTCCTCACAGTGCCCGAACAGGATGCACACGTGAGACTGTGCTGCCCCCTGCAGGGCAAAGACTGTAGGCAACACCAGAGGGAGCAGATCATGCAGATTTATGGGTAGCTGGACAATATTTACATGTGTCACACATGGAATCTCAATTTGGATATATTTTTAAATAATTTGGCTTTTGTGTAATAAACCCAGCGTACAATTGTCTTCTACAGGGAGTGAAGTGATGTAGGCTATTTGTTTAAGGATTGCAACATAGCCCATCGTTTGTCTCTATTAAATTATAATAAATTGTCAATAGAAATTAATATATTTCAAAGGAATATTCATCATTTGTACATCAATTACTAACCATGTTACCTTGAATTAGCAAATGAAACTTTGTTTTTATTGCATGCCAAAAAAACGGAGAAAAAATGTTTTGATGAATTGAAGCAAAGTTGAGTAAAGTTGTTGCAGTAGTTGAACATCCCCCCCCCCCCCAAAAAAAAAAAAAAGCAGAGAGAGGCTCCAGCTTTGTGCACTTTTCTGATTCTTACGGAAAACGACAGAAACGTTTCCAGGTAAAACCACTGCCTGCATGCAGTGCAAAAAAAAAAAGACAGATCATATCTTATTAATCAGTCACCAAAACAGCATTTTGGATCTGAAACTCACAGACAGACATGAACTGATCCATATCATGTAGGTTAATCATTTCCAGTCATTATGTGTCCTCGGCTGTAATATAAATATGAGCTTTTGATTATGTAAGCGTGGGTTTTACCAGTAGTTCCTGCTGGGCAACGGTGATAAGGAGTGTGTTGCGAAATAGCAAGTCATAGTGAGACATGGATGACTTCTCATTACACTTTGAGCCTCCTTCTGGCAACTTGCAACTTTTCCAGGAAACTTCATCCTGAACGACATCGTCCGTAAAAGTGAAAAAAGAAGTGAACCATGCCACAAGGCAAAGGAACCGAAACCGGTTTCTACTCTCTTTGTAGGATTTGGATCGTTGTTAGATTAATTTAAATGTGTTTGATCTGTTCTTTGTATACGGAACAACTGAACATCCTCAGAAAGATTTGGTGGTATTTGGATGTTCAGAGGACATTTTGTCAGGTAAAGAGTTGCAAAACAACCTCAAAGAGACACAACATGTCTACAAAGAGACACAAAACAACCTCAAAGAGACACAACATGTCTACAAAGAGACACAAAATGACCTCAAAGAGACACAACATGTCTACAAAGAGACAGTAAATGTGTACAAAGTCAGTCTTTAAACAACGTCCTTTAAGACCCACAAAAATAAGACCACAGACACAAAATGACTACAAAGACAGTCCTTGAATGACATTGTTTAAGACAAAGAACGACTACAAAGAGACACAAAATGACAATAAAGGGATCAAAAAATCATCTTCTCACAATGTTCTTTGAGACACAAAAAAGAAAAGAAATAAAAATAACAAAGTCTTATAACAACATCGTTTAAGACACAAAAAGAGAGCCAAAGCGACCACAGAGACCCAAAATGACATCAAACAACAAAATGTATTTGTTCTCCTTCCCCCTGAGCATAACCCCCAGACTTTGTAAATACCACCTGTGTGTATATATTTGCGTTTGTTCATTTGATGATACACTTAAAACCTGGAAATGAAAAGGTGCGAGCTGCTCCAGGGGACTGTCCCTGTAGATAGTTTCTGTAAGTGACCTGTAATGTAATGTAATGTAAATTCCTGTGCTTGAGGACAGCGAGATCTAGGGGAACTATGCTGTAAACATATAAGTCACATGGACTCACAAGTAGCTGGTTGATCGAGCGGTTTGGAGAATCTAAATCAATTCAGCGATTGATTGATCAACTCCTCAAAGCAGGTGTTCTGCACAGAAGAGATGGGGTGCTCTGATACCCTGGTCGCTCATTCCTCTGCGTGTATGAGGATGCAAACAAACAGCCCACAAAGAGAGTGAGCAGCAGCTCGGCCTCACAGACATGTTAAACAGGTCTTTGGTGTATGGGCTGCTGGAACTACAAAACACCAGTGAATCAATTAGCTCGTATCACTGACAGATCATCCAAATAAAACTCATCAAAGCCAGGGTCGTCATGGCAACCCGTGCAGGTGACTGTGTTCAGACGGGGAGCATGTGAACCCAACAAAGGCCCACAGACGCAGGACACGAGGCCATTATTCCTCACAGCTCTCTGATGTACTGCACATGAAGGGGCTGCCGAGTCTCGTCCCTTTGTTATTTAGGCTCTGCTGTGCTGAGATGTCGGTAGCAAATCAAATAAAAAATTTTAAACGTTTTAATGAACCAATAAATTGAGGTTCATTAAAACGCAACAGATGATCTCGACGTGTTATTTCATCGTTGGATTAGTCGCGGAGGAGTTCATTTTTGTTGACATGTAGGAATGTTCAAAATGACACGTTTATGCTTTGTCGCGTTTTATGTTGTAGTTTCAGACCCTAACCTGTAAAGTGTGATCAGGGAAATACCGTTATGAAATAAAAACAGGGCATTTTAAAATAAAACATTATTCAAATGAGTTTATTGAATACGAACTAACACTTCACAGTAGTAAATCATCAAAAAAAAAAAAAAAAAAAAAATTTAAATCGCTATTTATTTGGCTCATTTAAAATATGTATCAATGTAGAAAGCTGAGATTCTTTCATAAGGTCTTATTTATTTAGCATTGAGCACAGTCGTACCGGGCTCTGAATAAAAGTCAAGTAAAAGTAAAGTCAACTCTTAATCTCTGTAGTGTGAAAACATGATCATTATCCCTGGTAATACCACAAGTCTCCACTTACATAAACTGTTGGTTCGTCGTCAGAGGCTGAACATTTTTGAAATGTCTGACCTAATGAAAAAGTAAAAACTATTACCCTTAAAGTTATTCATTTTAGGAAGCATGGAAAGTCTTTGCTGGTGGTTGTAAATCTGAAAAATGACAAGTCATCCAGTAACTAATAAAACCCGCTAAGCAAGTTTTTATTATACATACACACACACACACAAGATAACCTTCACAGCTAAATGGAATGTGTGTGACTAACTATAATCTGAAGCCTGTCAGTTTTTAAATATAAAAGGATCCTCCTGATGTACTGTAGCACCAGGAAACCAGGCCACATATTACACTGCTATTCCCTCTTTTCCCATTTAGCCAATGAAGAATTTTTTAAATTTTATTCAGGAAAGAGACGAGCAGGTTGCAGAGGAACAAATTATTCGTCGACTGTCATTTTGGATTTTTCACAAGTAAAAGTCTGACAAACCCTGAAGTTGAATTAATCCTTTATTAAATCTTGAAAGAAGTGGTCTACAGTGGTTTGACACCAACGAACAAGTCATTTACACAGATGACCAAAGTCACTCACCGACAGCAGTCAGAACACCGTCTTCTAGAAGAGTGAATATATCTTTGACGTACACATAAAGCAGAGGCTGACACCAAGATGCGACGAACGAGCATTAAATTAATTTAGTAAAAACTTGTGAAAATGTTCTTTTTTTTTTTATTCTTTAAAAACACAACACCCAGTACAATTTAAGTTGTATTGTGTTGGGAGGCAGCACATCAAAGTTTGAAAGGTGTAGATTTTGCCAGCTCGTGATCTCTCTTGTGAACACTTTGGAAGAGATGAAGGGCAGAAAACCCCCCGGTGCCTCCACACAGCACAGACGCATATAGTGGCAGCTACATGCATGCAACTCAATGTCACCCTAAAAAAAGACATCATCATGTGTGGACTGATGAAGGCTCAAAACACACACACACACACACACACACACACACACACACACACACACACACACACACACACACACACACACACACACACACACACACACACACACACACACACACACACACACACACACACACACACACACTTATGTGTGCCAATTAAAAGAAAAATCGGTCTTACTAGAGTAAATTTCCGGTTTTACGCCACGTGTATAAATGGGGGTGAATGAGAAGTGTT
>CALSCE010010661.1:4811079-4822670 GCA_943593645.1 Bovichtus variegatus
CACGTTCAAGAGGAAACAGTGTTTGCATACCGCCCTCAGCATGTGCCGCTAAACCATAACGGCAAACTATTATCAACTTTACAATCTCGCCGTCACTCGGATTTCTCCCGATAACGAGAGTTTTTTAAAGATCGCTAAAAATTAAATCCCACGTTCAGACAGTCTTCCCAACTTCTGATCTCTTCCCTGGGAGAAATGTTTCCCGACTTGTTGCAGATAATTCAGGCTCCGGTGTGGCAGCAGAGCGCCGCGGGTTCAGCAGAACAAAGTTAATACGGCCATGAGAAGTCGTCTGTTCGAAGACGCAAAAAAAATACTTCTGTAAAATTGCATTGTTCATATTTGCCTGTTTAGGCACAATGTTCGCTGTGTTTTCAGATGCCTGCGCCGCCTCTGAGGGGGAAGAAATCTTTCATCTGCTTCGTGTGTGTTGAAAAGTGACCGCACAGCCAGTGTCTCTGTTCATCTTTATTCTCCACGCCCTTACAAATATGTCTTATTTATAAAAAAAAAAAAAAAAAAAAAAAAAAAAAAAAAAAAAAAAAAAAAAAAGACCAGTAATAATAGATTACGACATAATTTTACGACCCTGTCCATTAAAACGACGGACAACGAGAAAGTCTAATGCAACCACTGCATGGAAGTGAAAGCTGCGCATGAAAGAGCAATACACATATTTTGTCCCTAAAAATCAATGAATAATCATAATCTCAATAGTGATCAAAAACAATCATGATCCTCATTTTGGCCATAAATCGTGCAGCCCTACATTACAGGAACGCATCAAAATTTACAGACATGACCAATTTATAGAAGTTTTAAATTAGGGCGACATGTATGCCAAATCTACTCGTGCATTACATTGACGTTGGGAACACGATATTAAGTAGTACACCTCCTGTCCGATGGATGCCATTTACTCCAGCCGGTCACAAGGTTCACACTCCGTTGAACCAGATAGATAATAAATGATTCAGTCGACTACGTGTACGTGTGCGTTACCTCAAGGTTGTCCTGCCCGTAGAGCCCCGTGGCTGTCTCCTCTGACAGACCACAGGAGCCGTACTCCAGTGGGGTGAAGACAGTGGTGGGAACGTTGACGTAGTCACACTGCACAAACGCAGACAAACAATGACAGCTAGTTATGGGAAATAAAGCCTCTTGCTGGCGCACGTCACAAGCTCCTCAGTAATAAATGAGGTGTGGCACATTTTACATCAATTAAGAAAATAAATAAAAAAGGAGATGGTTTTTTTCCCACAGTAGATTCAGACCGTCTCAGCTGTCATCCAAATGTCAATGTCAAACTGGAAAATAATTCCACCATTTAAATTAAGTATGAATAAAAAAAGGCACAACAATTGCAAAACATTCTCCTCTTTCTCTGTGGCACACCTAAATCATCATTGTTTTTGAACGTGAAATCGGTTTAATGGAGATCAAGCTGGACTGTCATACAGTCATCAATGTATGACCACATTAACTAAATCAAAAAAGGAATTAATTTACTTCCAGCATTATTTATTAAATATAGACCATGTTTTGCCGTTTGTACAAATGATCATTGTAATGGTATGTGTAAGTGCCTCTTTATGCCGATGTACCTTGAGCGTTGCGCCCCCGTACAGGCGTCGTGCCAGCAGCCTGCCAGCCTGGATGGCTACAGGTGTCAGCTCCCACTTGCCTTCCAGAATGTCTCCAATGGCGTAGATGTGAGGCACATTGGTCTGCTCTTCATCGTTCACTGGGATCTTTCCATTCCTGGAGGATGGTGCAGAGGTCAGTGAGTAAGAACATACCATACATCATTTAAATTTCCCCTGCTTTTTAGGTGTAAACATTTTTTATTTTGCCTTACTAAATAGAAAAAATAAGTCTGAAGGGGCCCAATTCAGATTAATAATCTTCACTCAATCTTAGGTTTAAAAAAAAAAAAAAAAAAAGGAACACCACATGCATGCAGCAGAGGACTGTCTATCCACCACTGTAATGCAGCAGAACAAGCAAACCTACTGCTGGCCCCTGAACCCAGTGGCCCCCTGGCTGTGTCTCAGCTTCAGAGTACTACTAAGGTCATAAGACTGGGTCCATGTGACCCACCGAGCGCTCTTTTAAACTGGCCTCATGCTGTCTTAAGCCTGGTTGGCCTAACAGGCGGAACCATGAGACAGCATCCTAATGGCTACATGATCTAGGCTTCTAATATTGGAATAAATAATCAATTGCAGAATATACGACTTCATAATTACGCCAACAACAGGAAATGTATTGATGACATCAACCCAGAGTCTAATGAGATCTATAGATATATCCATCTCTATCATAATGACAGACATTGCAACATAATGACAATGGCATGAAAAGCTCTTAGCTGCTTTTTAATGCTGTAAAATGAATTATCTGATACACTGTACAGGGACACCCCTCTCCCTACCACAGCCCCCAACGCACTCACACTCCACCCCTGCAGAGAGCCATGGGACGGCAATAACTGCTGAATCACCATGACTGTACAACGAGTCTTAAAGGCACAGGCCGCCCCGTGCAATGGGATGGATGAGTGTAGAAAAAAAAAGAAAAAGATACAGAGTAATAAACTTACTTGGGGTTGACTTTGACCCCCGTCTTGTCCAGGCCGACCTTGTCTGTGCATGCGTCTCGGCCCACTGCTATCAACACCTGAAGAACAAATTGGGTTAAAGGAAGTCATCGGCTCATTCATGCAGGGAAGTTGTTGGTTTTTCTTTACACAAGACAAGGCAATACAAGTCAAAAGAACTAGAGAAAAGAAAGAAGGTACTGCAACATAGTAATGTCTTAGTTGGAATAGTTCTGTTTGGTATCAACGCTGTGTGACAGCTTTAATAAAAAAAATAAATAAAGGGCCCATGTGTAGTCTTCAGGGTGTATTAGCAAAAATGGAATATAATTTTCACTCGTGCATAAATCACCTAAAACTAAGAATCATTAACAATGTTTTCGTTATCTTAGAATGAGCCCTTCATATCTACATTAGGAGAGGGTCCTCTTCCATGAAGTCTGCTATGTTGCTACAAACCAAGAAAACACTGGATCTACAGAGGGTCTTTCACGGTGTTATATTACCCAAAGGCGGCTGTAGTTCTCCGACAAGCTTGTAAAACTGTGCCAACACCAGTAACTGCCTGAATTTCATTGCCTCTAAAGTGTTGTTATGGTTCAGATAGCCTCTGAGCGAGGCCGGTCCTGAAAGACACCACGGTTTTGCACTCGGCGGCACTTTACAGCAGTCTTGTAAAGGTGTTGAGGTGAAGGGTATTCAGTGTGTTGTTGACTTTAGCAAATACTAGATCTAACCAAAGTCATGCAATAACACAAACAAACTGACTGATTGAGGAAGTGGTAGACCAGCAACTTTGTGTTCTGCGTGTTAAAATTATCGTTTTTTTCCCCCCACAAAAGGATCTGGTGGCTTTAGTGAGAGCATAGATAAAGGCTTTAGTTGCCCGCCAGAAAGAGCCAGCTAAGGACAAGGTGAAGTGGTGAAAATCTTCTAAATATAGCGTACATTAAAACAGAGGGTTTTTTTGCCTCACAAGCATGCCTTGCTTGTTAGTTAGCTAGCATTAGCAGTCTTTTTACACTACATAGATATACTGCGTAAATTACTGTGTCTGTGTTGATTCAGAATAATCTTTGCATTTTTGTTGCTCTAGCTAACTAGCTAAAGAGTTCATATACAAGGAACATCCAAGGCTCACTGGCATGAAAAATGCCATTAGGAAATAAAAACGGACTCTTGAAAACAGAAATTTTAAAATAAAATAAAAAAGGCTATAATTAAATATACATTATGAGTTTTAATAATTTCACATGTCTGGTTAGTTTATATATTTTACACAATTACTTAATTTAATTATTTATTTCAAAAGGTGTTTTTCTTTTTTTAATATTGAACACTTTGGGATTCCCTAGAAAATTGGCCCAGAAAGAAACATCACAAGTAACTTCCACAGTATTCTACACCAGTCACAGCAGTAAGAGACGGGAAGGAGGAACTGATCAGTACGTACGGTGTTGTACTCTCCCTCGATGAGCTCATCGCTCTCTGTTGACTTGGATGTCACCTTCAGCCTGCCAGGAGAGCCTGCTTCCAGCTCCTCCACCTGACACACATAGACCCATGGAAGTCAGAGAAAAAAAAAACAAAAAAAAAAACCCTTTGCTTCTGTCAAATGTGAAGCTGAGAGATAAAACGTATGATGCAAAATGGTACGACAAGAAATCCGATGCCCTACAATTACACAGTTCAAAGTCGGCTGACTACCAGTTGCCTTTGCTTCCAATGGAGGCTCCTTTAAGTAAGTTTAAAAATCAAATTAAAATAAATAATAAAAAAAAAAATCAAATTAAAAGATTTGACTTGAGTGGGTTATACACCTTTCCACTGCAGCTTGCCATATTGAAACAAACATGCTTTACTTAGCTGTGTGTAAACGAAAGTGCTGTCTCAACTAAAATACTAGTTAACCCTCACCTTTACTGGCACGTGTTTGCGGAGAAACTTAACACCGTGCTCCTCCATATGCTCTCCGGCACGGTTGGCCATGTCCTGGTCGAAGCCCCTCAGCAGGATGGACCGGACCATGACGGTGACATCAAGACCCAGGCCGGCCAGGAAACCACCGCACTCCAGAGCCACGTACGACGCCCCGATCACCAGGGTCTTTCCCGGGCAGTGAGGCAACGAGAAGAGGTCGTCACTGGTGGACAGACGCAGAGGGTGTCAAACAGATGAAGCTACACTGCTATTCAGCAAACGATAACTTCTCAAATCAGAATTTCTGGTTAAAAATAATGACTGTTGATTACAGATGCATTTTTCAAAGTATAACACATGTTGATGACCTTCCTCTCTCAACACCATGGTTTCAGTTATCTGGTAATTACCGTTTTTTCTTTTACCCGGAAAATCTGTTGTGAGACATGTTTAAATCTCTCCAGTCATGATGTTTTGGCTACATTGAAGACGCAACGGATGTGCCGTGGAATCTTTTTACTGGCTACACCTGCAGCGCACAGACGGTGTAGTTTGTGTGAGTCACAGGAAAAACAAGGTGAGCTTTTGTTTTGAGATTGTTTGTTTCCTCAGTCTTTGGATCCAGCTCTGCGCTGTGAAATGTCCCCTTTTTGACTGCGTTTGTGTAATATGGGTAAGTTCACATATACTGACTACAGTAGGCTATGTAAGGGGTAAAGTTACTGAGCAACTGCCAGCTGGTACTGCAAATAAGCTCATTGACCGTCATTAAGTCATTTCATGGGTGGCTTATGACCAATTTCAGTTTTTTTTATTTTATAAAAAAGGTTTACGCACACCTCGCGTACAAAATATAAATACAAGACTGGCCTACTCCTTTGTAGATAGGATCACTTAGCCGCTGCTCTCATGCCTGCTGTAGCCAGTTTCATTGATTATAGTGGAAGCGTAGTGTAGAAGCAGCCAGTCTGCAAAGCGTAAATATTATAAAATCGACATACCATGATAATATCAATCTTTATATAGCCTGCCTATCAATTGTTTATAAGCTCATGTCTGGGACATTCAAATCTTCCAGGACACGCAGACTAGCACCAATTTTTATCCAACGGAAACCCAGCTCCACACTAAAGGTCTTATTCTGCAAACAATAAATAGGCCAAACTATACGAAACACTATAGGACACAATGCAAAAATATTGTCCATACAGAAGTGCCCAGGATGGGGTTGTGTCTCGTGTCACGCAACAACCTTTGGTTTGAGGTTTTGTGGGACCAAGTGAGCAGCGTGGGACCAAGTGAGCAGCATGAGACCATGTGGAGGTTGCCAACAGCAGCATAATCACTGAAGACACCCAAGGATAATATTACATAACATTTTGATTGATGAGAGATTAACAGATACCGAGGCAAAGCCACCCGCGAAGGATACAAGCATCGAGAGGATTAAAAGGGTGCGTTTGTGTTTTCAGAGATCACACATACTATTGTCAGACACTTTTTCAGACATCGGCTGAACCCACCTTCTGGTGTTCAAAATGAGCTTTGGATGGGGCTTCCAATAACAGAGCCTCTCATTGGATAGAGCTGGTGGTGTTCCAGCCCCCGTATAACTGGCACTGTGCTCTCACCTGGTGATGCAGTACTCCTTGTCTCCAGGGATGCCAAGGTAGCGCGGCCGCTCGCCCGTAGCTAAGACAAACTTAGCTGCCGTGTAAAATGTCTCCTTCCCTCGTTTATTTTTCGCCTGTCAGAAAATACATACTGGAGCTGTGAGATAGTTGAAGTTAGGAACACAGAGCTACAATAAGTCCTTTGACTGGCTGATCAAGCAGAGTAGTGTGCCAATCATGTGCAGCTAGTGATGTGATCAAGTAGGTAATCCAGCAACCATGGTGAAAGGGGGAGGTTAATGTTTAACAAAGCCTGTTCAAGACAAACAAAACAAGTAAATATGTTGCCACATCAGGCCAGACAACATTTCAAAATCGATCAATTAGTCAACTCTAAAAAGTTGCATATTGTAGTTTTGGAAAATGCTGCTTGTCAAGTCTCATAAGACTGGAACCAAACCAGCAATCCCAGTTAAACATCTGGACAAGCACATTGAAGTACTAATTTACCTTGACTTTGTGCGGTTCAATGAACTCCGCGTAGGCGTTGACATAGTTGACATTCTTATCTCTCAGTGCCACCCTGTAACCCCAGTTCAGTGAGCCAATGTAGTTGTTCACTGCAGTCTTCATCGTCTCCCAGTTGTGCTTCACTGAGTACAGACAGACAGACAGACGTCCATTATTAGAGTCAGTAGAATGCCAACACGTACTACTACTGACAAAGGCTTGCCTCTACATTTACCACGGCAAACCGGTGCGATGTCCCCCCTGCGTGACCTCCGGGGTCGGTGCTCTGAGCCCTCACCTTTCTCGTCAAACTCCCAGCCAAACTTGCGTGCGTCCTGCATGGCAGTGCCCAGCATGGCCGTTTGGTGCATCAGCTTCTTGGGAATGCAGCCCACATTCACACAGGTTCCACCGAGACCTGCTCATCACAGCAGAACACATTAGATTCAAAGATACAGACTGCGTCACGTGCATCTGACTAGGCAACCTCAAGTGAAGTCTCTTACCCCAGCTGGTTCCCTTTGGGGTGGGTACAACATAGTCCAGCACCATGGCCTTCTTCCCCAAAGCAGCAGCTTCCTTTTATTAACAGAGCCAAATGTTACCGCAGCATTACGCAACTCCATATTTTATGAATACATGTCTGCAGTCTGTATGCAAGTTCAGGAAAAACATTACACAGTGAAAATGTTGCATTTAATTGTGTCACCTTTGAGCAGGCCAGGCCTCCAGATCCTCCTCCGATGACGATCAGGTCGTAGTCATAAGCTTCATTTTCTGCGCACAGTAGCTGCTGCAGGCTGCCGTCTTTATGAGCCTGACAGAAACATTAAACACAACGTTGCATCAATACAGCGCATGTATGTTGACCATGTAGATGCACAACTCATATCAAATATAGCAGAATGATTATGAACAATAAAATCCTCAACAGGGCTTTCTCAAAACAGCTGATATTATTAACAAGTGTCCCAGTACGATCATCACCATCTCAATACTAATCTATTCAATAATCTCAAAATATTTTCATAAAAATTGATTAAATCGTTCAAGGAATTTTTCATGCAAAAGTCAGAAAATGCTGTTTTCAGCCTCTCAAATATGGAGATTTATATCATATTAAACTAAACTTCTTGTTTTGTCAGTCCAAAACCCAAAGCGATTCAAAGACATCTCCTTGGACTATGATAAATACTGAGATGGACATTTCAGTATTTTCTGACATTTTACCAAAACAATTAATCTAGAAAATAATCGGCAGATTAATCAATAATTCAAATACTTTTTAGTGGCAGCCCTAATGTATTCAACAGTAACACTGAGGCTGCATTAGCCAGCGGACATTAACAAATTTATGTCAAGAATGTTTGCAGAAAATAGAGGTTGATGCCGGCACAGCTCTGGTTTGGCGTGGTATCCACTTTACTTCAATAAGGCACAGAATATCCACACATGCTATTAACGCTCATTTGAATACAATAGTGTTACGCAGCATGTAAATAAATGGCACATGTACCAACATTATGATAACAGCACGTCTCATGCAACCACTTTTCCTCCACTCTGTTATTCTAATATTAACTTAACAAAATAGTCGAGGCTATGGGTTGTTAGGTTCCTGTAGTGGAAAAGAGACAATAGCTTGTAGTGGTTGAATTAAATATAAAATGGTTACTGTACGTCTCTGTCAACACTTAAAATCTGTTAAAAGATGAAGTTACCATTTATAAAAACAGCATCTACACTACCTGCAGCTGATCATCAGCTGACAGAGATTCAGTGTTATAACTGCTGCCTGCAATCATTTAAGCAGGTTTTCAGGCTCATGCCACTACTTACCAAGCTGCACAGACAAATGGAGTGCAGCACTTTAAACAAAGACAAAATAAGAGTTCCCTCCACCAAGACCACCATCTTCCTGCATCAGGACACTTCAGAGGGCATGATACGATTATGATTTTTCCTGACATTTCTATTACTTGCTTGCTTACAAGGAACATCCACGGCTCACTGGCATGTGCTCTTGGCACATCCTGATGTTTAGGTTACACCCTTCCATTCCTGCTGTGACAAAGATCTACTTGGTATTCTTTGGTTGAGACACACTGCCTTATTATTATTATTATTATACATTTCCCCTCACCTGCAATGTTTTGTCACAGCCGCCAATGTGCGTCTTGTTGATGAAGACATTAGGAACACTTTTCTGTCCAGTCATCTCGAGCAGCATCTCCTGGTAGTTGGTTCCATCCTCTGGACAGAAGGGTTGATGTTGTTTAAGTGCATGTTAATATGGCTGTTGAATACCGACCAGTCCTCAAAAACATCTGCTCTTCATATGGTAAAGGCTGAGTAATACACAAGGACTAGGCATAAATAATGAAAAGGGGAAGCATGACATGACACAATGTTTCTTCCACTGAGCTAATCAGTTAATGCAACAGCTACCCTCCTCTCTGTGCTCACACCATGTCCACTCACTACTACTACTACTTACTAAGTACAAACAGAGGCTGTTCTGAACTTTGTAAGATGGTTACACTACCAGTCGACCAGTAATACAAAGCAGCACTGTTGCTGACCAGATCTTTGCGTGCCAACAGGTTGTCCAAAATATTACACTTCACCAACCGTGGAAATACTCTTTCAGCCTTAGCAACAAAAGAATTGACTTTGTCGAGTCAAGTTTCCTCTTGCGGGCAAATTATGCCTCAGCAGTTATTGCCTAAAATTTACATTTCATCAATCCAGCTGAAGTTAGTGGCCCAATATGTATGCGCTACATTTGATAAGCAAATTTCCCTAGCTGGTCGATCCCATTCTTAAATGGTGATTAAAGTTGGTCAATCAGTCATTGATTAATCATCAACATCCCCACAGACTTCCTCCAACGTACAGCGGAGACTGTGACATTAGTCACTCTACAAGACAGAGCAGTTTAGAGCTGACTGAGAGAAATGGCATGAGGCCAAGGCATCTTCCGTGAGTGACTCAGCATCTTTTGTGCTGTTGCAAAGTAAAACCCCAGCACAGTCTGGTGTAAGGACATAACATTTCTAATATAGCATGGAGGACACTTTCCAACAGTGTTGGCAGAAAACTGTGGATTCAAACTCGAACCATGAAAAATATATTTTACATCACATTAAATTACCACTTCACTTTAACCCCCACACTTGGCATGTATAGGCACGGTATGAACATCATAATGTAGTTGTGAGCAGATTTAAGGACATTACGGTGTATTAATGTACAGTATGTGGCAGCAACTGTAACATCTCCAGCTTACCTATGAGATCCAACTCCACCACATTACACTCGACTTTGAGCTCTTTGAACAACTCTTTCACCTATAAAGAAACAGAGGTGAAGAATTATACATCACATATTCTCCAAACACACGGTAAACATTGCTTTGTTTCAATAAAAACCCCCTTTAGCTAACCCCCCGGGTGTGCAAGTTATGTTGGCGGATGGCAGAATTGACCTACAAGAAACAAAATTATAGCCTAAAAGAGGGAACTTTAAAGAAATAAGTGCTGACGTTACTTGTGTGTGTGTGGCTAACTGATACTTGAGGTCCAATTAGGTGTTAAATTAGCTATGAAGTCTAAATTATGTAACTAACTTTCCCCAAGAAGTCCGACCACATCCAGATACGCGGCTAACGCGTTTGTGACTCAACTGACGATATTATCTCCTCCAAATGTCAAACTGCGGTTAATTCCGTTCGGCGGTTAAAGGTTATTTGTTTTGTGTGACTTGGCTGATTCAAAGTAATAAACGAAGCGAAGTCGCTGGCTGCAAAAACGTGACAAGGAAATGCCAGCAATTAGACCAAGCCCGTGTACTTCGTCGGAGAGGATGGAAGTTTCCGACGGGCGTAATAATGCCTTACCTTGACACAATACGGACAGTAGCTTTTACTGAAAACCATCACTTGATTGGAGTCGATAAGCAGCTGTATCCGAGATTTGAGTTCATTCTTCCCGGTGTCATTGTCGATGGGAGGCATTTTCAATGTATTTCGGTCTGCCTGCGCAGGGCAAGCCTCGATAGACGGCTGACGAGAGAATGAGGAAAAAGTGAAACTGCAGCAGCTCGCTCAGTAAATGCACGAATGTCTCCCGAGTCCCGGCCCTGTCTCCACGAGAAAATATCACAGCAGCTGAACCGCGGGTCTGACCTCGTCTCCTGTCCCTCTGCCGTCAGCAGCTCGTCTACCAACCGCGCCAAACGTATTTTACTCTTTCTTGTCTCGCTACTTTGGGTGCACTCGATCTGTCTCAGCATGTCCCCCGTCTATTGCGCTGCTCATCATTGCCAACAGGGAGAACTCCGCCCACACTGCCAATGCCGTGCTCCAAAACGTACATACATACGTACACGTCACAGGGTTGCCTATTGTAATGCCGTAAAAGCACGACTATTACCCCCCCCCCAGAAATATTCTCATTGAAACCAAAGTATTTAATTCGACACGTGTTTGCATGAAAAAAATAAAGACCTCATAGTAGTTGGAAAAACGATAACAAAAATAAACGGGCCTACAGGCGCTCCTGGAAGACAGCTAATCCTAAATGAAGATTAAAATGAAGTGAAGAAGACCATGGAGCATGTGTACAGGCCTACATTTGATAGCTACCGAATGTAAATCGATTATTGATAATGTGGTAGCTCTGAGCACTCCAGATATCTACTCCTGCGTTACGGTGTACGTGTTTGTCCATGAGCAAATAGCCGGTCATCTAGCGCCATCTGCCGGTGAAAAATAGGCTATGACAAGTAACAGGTGCATGTGTGTGTGTCTGTACAGCTTCTGAATACTACTCTTATATACAACTTATGAATAATACTCTTATATACAACTTCTGAATATTACTCTTATATACAGCTTCTGAATACTACTCTTATATACAGCTTCTGAATACTACTCTTATATACAACTT